>JBBPBX010074852.1:6943-17485 GCA_038048925.1 Garcialebias charrua
GAAGGTACGGCCTTCCTTTATTCTCAAGAAACAGAACAAAATTTTATTTCATACCACAAGCAATTAAATCAATAAATAATACTAAGGTACCGTAAAAACCGGTCTATAATACGCAGTATTTTTGCTCATTTGAATGTCCAGCGTATTAAACACCGAAGAGTATTATTTATGGATTTTTTCCCATATTTTTAGACTCATTTTTCGCTCTGATTCTTCGTTTTTCATTTTTGGCGAAAATGGTGCAGTACCAGTTTCGGCCGCTATACAGGCGCTGTAGGCAGCAGCCAGCAGAGGACTCAGAGAGTGAAGAGGAAGAGGGGCCACTTCCAGAAGTTTCTACTTGCTGTGTCCGAAAAAAGCCTCCTTTGGTCGGACTGACTCTGTCGCTGCCCGCTCCCTGCTGTGGATGTAGCTGTTTTTGTTTGCAAGATACCACTCATAAACCACACCGCGGATTTTTAAATCCAGCTGATTTCACATTTGGTTCAGCTCAGGAGCCCATCTGCTATAGTGAGGTAAGAAATATATTTTTAAGCGTTTATTTAGCTAAATTTAAAAGAAGAAAGTGTCCGGTTTGACCCGCCTGGCGCCTGCATAAAAGTCAGCGAACTTTTTTTTTTAAATCCAGCTGATTTGAACATTTCGTTAAACTCAGGAGTACGTCTACTATTAAGTCAGCTAAGAAATATATTTTTTAAGCGTTTATTTAGCTAAATTTAAAGAAAGAAAGCGTCCGGTTTGACCCGCCTGGCGCCTGCCTAAAATTCAGCGAACTTTTTTTTTTAAATCCAGCTGATTTGAACATTTCGTTAAGCTCAGAAGCACGTCTGCTATGAAGTCAGCTAAGAAATATATTTTTTCTCGCAAAGAAATAATTGTTTTACCGTGTTTCCTTGTGAAGATCTTCGTACTCGCTTGCTTCTGTCGCCGCCATCTTGATTAGGGCAAATGAGGCGCTGACGCGTCGCGTGGTGATGACGCGTATTAAACACCGGGGCGTATTGTGTACGTTTTTTTCTGGTTTATTATTAATAATTGGACAAAGCGCATTAAACACCGGAGCGTATTTTCCTCCGGCGAATACGGTAACATGACTTACTGAGCACAAATGTCTTGGCTACACCTTCTGCAACATTTTGGCTGACTGGCAGATTCACATGTGTTGTGACAAATGTAGAAAGGATATGTTGTGTATATATATATATATATATATATTGCTGGCTTTTTTCTTATCCGCCCCAGAATTCGTTATTTGGTTCACTTTGGATCAGAAAGGAAAAACACGCTGAAAACACGACAAACACTCATAATTTAAAGTTCCAAAAAACCAGTTTAATTAATCATAAGTTTAAAAAAGAGTCACAGAATACATTTGTTCTATTTCAAAAAATCATTATATTTGATTAAAATAAGTGGACAGAGAGTAAGTGAGAGAGATAGGGAGACAGAAGAAGGAGAGAGAGAAAAAGAGAGAGAAAACACATTGAAATGGCATTTCAAGAGAGACCCCATATACAACCTGATTTAGTCTGAATACAGCTGTTCTTCTGTTGGTCTGGCTGCGTTGACTGGCGTGGAGGAGGAAAAATCATATTTTTATACCCTTCTCTGGGCGTTGCCTGCCCTCAATTTAATAATAGAAGTTCTGCTTTATGCTCTTATTTGGGCATTTGCCTGCTCTCACCTTAATAATAGAAGTTCTGCTTTATGCTCTTATTTGGGCATTTGCCTGCTCTCACTTTAATAATAGAAGTTCTGCTTTAAGACGTTGCCCTTCCCCACCTGTCAGAAAGCTTCTGTCAGGAAATTCCATTTGCTTGTTTCAGCTTGCAGACTTTGCGTTTTTGAGAGTGAAGGATAATACACAGTTCTATATGTTAACCTGATTGGATCTAACACACAACTGTTATTAATACACAAGTGCTTTATAATCAACGTATTAACTGTTTCACAAATGTCCATGCAATCATGTCCTATATATGCCCCAAAGCAGCTCACACAAAACTATAAATCCACACACCCTTAGATCCAAAAATAGAGCAGTCCCTAAGCCTGCAGGACAGACACAAGCTGCATCCTTTTAAAACCCATTCAAGATGAAAAAACACGAAGACAAAAATATGTTTATTTCACAACAAACCCCCTTTGGACCTCATTATCTGAGGTCCATCACAAAGAAATAAAATCACACACCTAATAACGCATATATACACCATATTTAATCCGTTTTTTCAAAATCCTCCAAGTTATAGTTTTTTAACAAAAACAGTTGTCTCATCACTTCAGGGTCCCTTTTTTCCAGAGTAGATGTGATGAGTCTTACCGTCAAAGACCTTAAACAAGGCACGCAGCAGCACCCGCAGGTTATAAGTATGCCTAAGAAAATAGCCAATGATACCATTATAGATACAAACACCTGTTTCCAGGGACCGAAGATCTTTATTAGCCAATTGTCCAGTGGGTCGTCCAGACCTGAATGACTTTTCATTTCATCTGAGAGGGTTCTAAGGCCTTCTAGGGCTCTTGTGACTTTGCCATCTGGAGCAGTGTTGTTTGGAATAAATGTACAGCAAAGGTCGCCAAACATACTACAAACTCCCCCCCGTTCCGCCAAAAGCATATCCAACGCCATCCTGTTCTGAACCGCCATCAGGGAAGTCGGCGCTAGTTGTTCGGCCAGACCTTCTACCGCGTCTCTGGTGAGATTGGACAGTCGCATAACATTATAATGCACATAATTTATCCTGTCAACATTTTTATTGGGAGTAACAGGGAACACTGCTGAAATGATAGGAAAACTCTCGAACCCAGCTGCCACCTGATCAGCCAATTTGTATTCATTTGGCACACCCCGCGGAATGCCTATAGAGTCAATATAAGTAGGTGAACCGACGGTTGGATCAAAATTAGCAGATCTCCTTCTCCTATTTTGAGAGGGATCAGTTCCGTTCAGGATCTCCAATCTGGGACCGATCAGAGCCAGAGGAGCCGCCAATCGTACCATGGCACAAAGTCCAATGGTGTTGTCCAAGATACGAGTGAGTAATCTCCTTTCCCCACAATAGTAGTATAAGCCCGATCTAACAAGAGGGCCAATCACTTTTCTATCCCCTTTTTCTGTGCTCGCTAACCTCGTCTGATTGCACCAGCTTGGGTCAATCATGCCCACATTTATTTTGGCATTTGGACTCGTGAAATTAAAACAGAAGTAATCATTGCGTTTTGTAGCATGGAACGGGCCAGCTTTGGTGTGATTCCCGGCTAAGGGAAACACTTCACTTAAGGTTGTACAATTAGCGTGCATCTGCGTTCTGGTCAAGTTTAGCATGCAAGCAAACCCCCATGTATCCTCTGGGAACAAGGGAGCCGGCTCAGTGTACAACAGCGGGCGTGCTGCAGCGCATGCCACGCATTCAGACAACGAGGCCTGCTTTGCCGCCTCCGATAACCATGCCAACCATATATTATTGTCATGGTATCCGGTAGACATTGCGATTACCTCGACCGGAGTCAACTTTGTGTAATCGGTGGTCATTATGTCTGAAGTTTGGTGCGGGGTCACAGGGGGAAAAGAAGAATTACCTAGAGAGCTGATAGTGTTTACCATTTCAATTCGTAATGACCCATATTTTGGTGGATAGGAGTTCACTATCACTCTCATAACATGAAAATTGAACGGATGTTCATCCATTTCAAAAGTGGACACCGCTTTAATAGACAGGGAAACCGGATTCTGGGTGAGGGAGAAATCCCTCTGGAGAGTGAACTTGCTAGTCCAAAACTGGTGAAATCCTGGCCGATCCGACTTAGGTTGGGAAAATACCCAGGACCCTTGTTGTAAAACCACCTTATCCCCACTACATTGGACATTTTGGCCAGCGCATAGTACAATTTCCCCCCAAGTGCAGCTCTGTGGGCATTGTGAAGCCATGGGTGGACATTGACACATGTATATGTCTGCATGCCTGAATGAAATATTCTGGCCTGCACAATCAATTACATCGCATAAATCGAACGTAAAAGTGGTAGTCTGGTTTGCGATATACTCTAGTTTGAGGACTTTTTGGTGCGCGCCATACTCCCTCTTATGTCTATAAACTTCACAATCATTTTTCCCAGGGATTACGCAAAAATGTTCTAGGAGGACAATCAAAATTACCATACTTATTCCACTTATTCCAACTACCATAGTGACCCTCTTGTCTGGCCACCACATTTTGAATCAATTTATTAATATGCAAATTGTAGAATATAAGGAAATATATGCAAACTATGAACGATAATAATAGAAAGCGCTTTAGAATATTGCAGAATTATGAACCTTAAGTTCCAAGTTCCTCCTCCAGCAGCAAGGCAGGTGTCTCCCTTGAACACACAAAAATAGAGAAAGAACACAAGATTTATATCATCATCACAGAAACATTAATATACTTTTTACACGTACTCAGGGGCATTCCCCTTGGGTGCTCGGGAATGTCCTCCTATGTTCCCGAGTTTTCTTCGTGTAATGTGAGACTCTAATATGTAGTGTTTTTATCGTTTTAGGTGTCTGTTCTATGTGTGCATATTCCTAGTACCGAGTGGCCCCATTAAACAGAGTCCTTCTGAGCCTCGCACGCAACTTACTCGGCTACTTTGGTCTACCAAGGCACAAGAGTTCGAACGCGAGCTCCTCTTGTTGTCCCGCTCGATCCTCTCAGCTCCTTCCTGGTTCACGGGCTGGAGCACACTGACTCCAATGGTACCAGACCTCCCCCTTTCCTCTCAGCCTGACCGCATGTGAGGTTCTCTCGGTCACTTGGAAAGGACCTGCCCAGCGAGGCTCCGCCCACTTTCTCTTAACGACCCTCAGCAGCACCCACTCAGCTGTGGGTAGGTCAGGGTCTCCTGGTGGACCCCTTTTCTCGTGTACCTGCTGAGTAAAGTTGGTTACTAAAGCTTTTAACTCATCAAAGTATACCTTATGGTCCATCCTTCGGTCCCCCTCGTTGGGCAGAGAACAAGCATTCGGTCCAGGGAAAGGTCGACCTGTAGTTAACTCATAGGGAGAGAAACCAGTGCCATTATTAACAGAAGTTCTTACGATCATTAATGCAATTGGCAAAGCATCAACCCAGTTTAATTTGGTCTGTGCACAGATTTTGCTCAATTTTTGTTTTATGTTCTGATTCATCCTTTCGATCTTGCCTTGGGACTGGGGGTGGTACACTGTCCCGAAGGCGTGCTTTAATCCTAACATTTTTTCCACAGCCTGCAGGTCTGCGTTTTTAAAATGTGTACCATTATCAGATCTGATTTTTTCGGGAAACCCATGTCTAGGTATGTAATGGTTTATCAGGAACTTTATGACTGTTTTACTGTCTTCTTTTCTTGCAGGTATGGCTTCAGGCCATCCTGTGAGGGCGTCGACACACATCAACACATATCTGTACCCCTTAATGGTTTCAATCATGTCTGTGTAATCTATGATCACTTCCTGTCCTGGTCTGAACAGGAAGGGAAATATCCCTTGTTCTGGTTTTACAGTAGGTCGGATGTTGTATTGTAAACAAACTTTACAGGTTCCTATGTGTTCAGTTATCATGTCTTTCATGTGTGGATGCCACCATTGCTGAAGATTCCTGGCCATCTGTCCGCCGCCCACATGAGCCAGACTGTGTGCTTCCTGAAAAACTAATGGTTTCAGAGTCATGGGCAGGATCCACTTTTCATTGGGTCCTGTCCACAACCCGCTTTGTTCATCCTTTTTTCCTCCCTTGTCTTTCCAAACAGATTTCTCTTCAGGAGACGCCTCATTCTGTGCTTTTGAGATTTCTACTTTGCTCCAATGATTTTTAAACTGACACTCCTCTTCCACTGTCACCATCTGAACTCTTGCTAAATAGCCAGCTGCCACTTTAGCTGCTCTGTCTGCCTGCCTATTACCTTCAGCAGTATCTGACTGTGTTACATCATGACCTTTACATTTCACTACTGCCACTTTCCTTGGAAGCATCAGACTATCAGCTAACTCTTTTATGAGTTCTTCATGCTTTATGGGTTTATTTCCTGCTGTCAAAAACCCTGCTCTCTTCCATTGGGGTAATTGTACATGAACAACTCCATAAGCGTATGCTGAGTCTGTGTATACTGTGATTTCTTTTCCTGTGCCTAATTTTAGTGCCGCAACTACCGCTTGAATCTCGGCTTTTTGAGCTGACTGTTTTCCCATCAACTGTCCAGATTCTACCACCTCGAATGCATCTCCGTTTTGTTTAACCACTGCGAACCCTGACTTCAAAGATCCATCCTCCATTCTAAAACAGCACCCGTCCGTGTAGAGTATTTCTGAATGTGGTATATGTTCTGTTTCTAGGTCAGACCTGATTTTTTCTTCCATATAGACCTTTTGAACACAATCGTGCGTGTGTGTTGTATTCATTCCATCAGCCATGTTTACACCTTCATGTGAAAATGACAAATTTGGTGCTGCCAAAATGTTACTCATGCGTCTTTGTTTCAATGAAGTCATTGTGAAGAGTTCAGAGTTCACATAGGCCACGACATTATGTGATGTTAAAATGTGCAGTGGATGGCCCATCACTATATGTGCTGTTTTAGCGACAATTTTACTCAATCCTGCTGCCATTTGTGTACATGGTGGATGACGTTTTTCAGTACTATCCAGAAGAATGCTGGTGTACATCAGTATCTGTCTATTCCCCCCCTTTTTCTGAAACAAAATGCCATTAATGGTGTTTTTTGCTTCAGAAACATCAAGGTAAAAAGGTGAGGTGTAATCAGGTAGGGCTAAATCAGCAGCCCGAGTCAAAAGTTGTTTGAGAGTTATGAAAGACTGTTCAGCTTCAAGGCTCCAAACGAGCTTGGACTTTAATTTTCTCATCCCCTGTTCCTTAACCATGTTTCGAAGAGAAGTAGTGAGTTCACTGTAATCAGGTATATAATGTCTACTATACCCTGTCAACCCCAGAAAAGACAACATTTCCTGTACCGTGTTAGGCTTTGGGTGATTCAAAATGGAAACTCTGTGCTCAGGAGAAAGCGTTGTTCCTCGAGCTGAGACTAACCGTCCCAAGAAGGATACCTGGGTGCGGACGGCTTGAAGTTTTGTTTTGCTCACTTTGAAACCCGCATCATGAAGAAGAAGAAGAACATTTCCTGTACCGTGCTAGGCTTTGGGTGATTCAAAATGGAAACTCTGTGCTCAGGAGAAAGCGTTGTTCCTCGAGCTGAGACTAACCGTCCCAAGAAGGATACCTGGGTGCGGACGGCTTGAAGTTTTGTTTTGCTCACTTTGAAACCCGCATCATGAAGAAGAAGAAGAATGTCATGGGTGGCTTTGAGACAGTCTTCAGGTGATTCTGATGCTATCAATAAATCATCCACATATTGAAGCAAAGTGGTGCCTTCAGGAAGAGGAAGTTTAACCAACAGGTCTTTTAGTACCTGATTGAATATTCCAGGGGACAATGCAAGCCCCTGAGGAAGACGCGTGTATCGATACTGTTGGCCATTAAAAGTGAAAGAGAAAATGTCTCGTACATCATTTGACAAAGGGAGACAAAAGAAGGCGTTGGCTAAGTCAATACAAGTGAACCATTTTTGTTTTGGGTTCAAGTTTGTTAACGCCACGTATGGATTTGGAACAGGGCAGGTGGGAGTCTTAAGGATTGCATTAATTGACCTAAGGTCATGCACCATTCTGTACTTTCCTGTACCTGCTTTCTCGACTGGCAAAATGGGAGTATTCCACTGTGAATTAGACGGTTCTAATACTCCTGCATTTAGCAACCCCCAAACCGTATTGCTCAGCCCCTCTGCGGCTTCTGGCTTATGTGAGTATTGATACAACCATATTGGCTCAGTGGAGAGAAGTTCAAAAGTGATGGGATCGCAGTTTACTAATCCCACATCCTCTGGACCTTGAGACCAAAGGGATTGTGGGAGCGTATCAAGCATGGCAGGGACCTCTGTGTGATCAGTCTTTTCCCTGCCATGTTCTCTTGAAATAAGTTCATGATCTAATTTACCCAAATCCTGAGCTGAAACATCAATAATATAGCAATCTGTTGATGGTGAAAAAGCAACTGATGGAAGCTGTGTGGGACACCAATCTAGGGCATCCATGACTGTTTTTACCATGGGTCCTAAATCCTTAGCCTGGTGTGAAGGTGAAAGAGCAAGTGAGACATGTGGTGCTGCTTCAGATGACATCCTATACCATTCAAGTTGAGATGGTGATAGGGTGACATGTGAGGCCACCCCCTGAGGACCTACAATGATCTTATCTGAGGTCAAAACCCACTCAGTATCTTGCAAAGTAGAGGCAAAATGCTCTCTAAAACAATCATCAGAGTCACGGTCATAAAAGAGTGTCAGATGTATAGGATCTGGAGGGGGAACATAGGGTCGCAGAGCATCAAGCCATGGCTTCCAAGACAAGTACGCAGAGTAGATGCCCAGTTGCTGTGTTGTTTCAGGGCGTAGCAAAGCCCAGTAGATGTCAGCGACCTCCTCCTGCGTTGGTTTAAGCAGACATTGTGAGGCTGGAGAGGAAGATGATTGTGAACAAGTCCAACAAGTCCCATTGGGCAGAGTGACTTTCAGCCCAGTTGGTTCACACAAAATGGTCGCCCCCATCTTTTTCAACAAGTCTCTACCCAGCAGGTTTACTGGTACATCCTTAGACAAAACAAAAGGATGAGTCAAAGACTGCAGTCCTGCTGTGATCAGGAGAGGTTCAGTTAAATGCAGTTTTTGTTGCACCCCAGAGAAGCCCACCACTGACACCGTGTCAGATGTGGCGTGTTCGGAAAAGTCCAGGTCATTCAACGTGGAGTATGTGGCACCTGTGTCCACCAAGAAGGACAAGTCCTTGTTCATGACTTTCATCCGTATCATAGGGTCTGCACCTCCCCCTATGGACTGGTTTCTCTGTGGGGTGTGTCATTGCTGGTATGAAGAGCTGGACCCTGAGCCATGGGCCCACTCTCTTTGTGGAGCCGGGTGCTGGCCAGCTGGAGCCATCTGTGAGTTGGGAGCTGAGTGAAGGCGTCCTTCCCTCTGTGACTGTGCTTGTTTGTGAAAACATTCACGGGCCCAATGTCCTGGCTTTAGACAAAAATGGCAGACGTCTTGTGCTCTGTTTCCCTGCAGGTTACCTCGGCTATAGCCCCTGCCCCGCGCTCTTCCTCCTCTCCTCCACTGCCCCCTGACCGGACCCTGAGATGAGTTGTTATAATATGGCTGGGGTGCCGTGTGCTGCTGTGGGGTGTTAAACACACCTCCCTCCCCAGTAACCATCTGTTTGGCCTCTTTCTTTGATTGCACCACATCTCTAGCTTGCTTTAGTTGTAATTTCAGCAGCTGAGTTTGCATGTCTTTTAAATCAGCTGAACTTTTTACCTCCTCATCTGCTACTTCCTGCAGATGATGAATTAAGTGACGTTCCCATTTCTCTGCATCAGCAGTGGGAAGGTCAGGATTTGCTTTTATTGCTTTACTGACAGCTGCTGGAACACCATCAAGGATAGCTTGTCTAAAGAAATATCTCTGTCCCGCACCTTGCCCGTGGCAGTGTGTTCTATCATGCCACTCTTGCTTACACTGATCTAAATAAACTGTGGGGTTCTGTCCAGGTTTCCAATGAAACTTAGGCACCCCTGAACCCTCCGGGAGTGGGTAAGCCTCCCTAAGGGCTCCTGCGAACCTATTTAAGTGATTTGTCATGGGTTCTGAGTCGAGAACTGTGCGATTCCAACCTGCTGCCCGTTCCAATTCATCCATCCTAGTGGAAGTGACACATCTCCCCAACAAAGCTCTCACATCCCCCACTGCCAATGTGATCCCTTTGGTGAGGCTGTCCACTGAGTTCAACCATTTGCTGGCCCCCTCTGTTAGGGGGGGCAATTTCTCCACCAAGGCCTGAATGTCTCCCAAAGCAAAAGGTTTGTACCTGACTTGTGTACCTGCTTGGAACAAGGGATAGCTGCTGCTGGAAAAAGAACAATTTTCAAACCCTTGCGTCTCCTCATGCTCCATAAGACTGGATGTAATGGGGTGTGATGTTACAGGAAGTGGTGTACTGGGTGTGGTGTTGTAGAGGGGAAGCGGTGTACTGGTGTTTTCCATCCGATTGGATGGAAGAGGAGGAGAGGTCATAACCTCTGAAGTGATCCGAAGAGGGCCTTCGGCCAAGGGGGGGTTCCCGGGCCTTGATGTGTTGTGGGGTGTCAGATTTAACATCCTGTCAGTTAATTCAGGCCTGTTTCCCCACCCAGGAGCGTCAGGAGGAACATATTTTTGCCCTGATGTCTCACTTAAAGTGAGCGAGAGGGGCCCTGGGGCCACTGGGTGGTAAAACGACACCTGTGACCTTGGGGGTGTTATTGGAGAGAAGGGAGGAGGGGTTATAGATATTGAGCTGACAGCTGCCTTTTGGGACCCATGTGTGTTCATAAAGTCTCTGAAGTCTGATGCACTCACTGATCCCACCTCACTCTTGGTAACCAGATTCTCTGATGTCATGGAATTCTCTTGTAC
>JBBPBX010074853.1:0-17485 GCA_038048925.1 Garcialebias charrua
TGCTATTACTCAAACATGCACCGAGCAACAAATCAGGCTTCCTGAAAGCCCAGTTAATAAAAGCCGGTGCAACAGAAGTGCCCCGTTGAAGAGCACATGGTGTGTGAAACAAGCTTTTGAAAATTCACATGCATGCACGCACGCACACAGAACTGCTTTGAGTAAAGTTGTAACATCTAAATAAAATCACACAGTAACCATTACTGTTCACCAAATAGGATGTGCTGCGGTTTTCTGCTGGCTCAGAGACAAAAAAGGAGTGAAATTTGAGAATTTTAATTTGTCAGCTTTTGCTTCTTTTATCTTTAGCTTGTGTTCTGCTCTTAGCTTTTTTTCACTAAATTCAGCAGTCATTCAGCATTCACACATTATTTTAACAAAGAATGCCATTTTTACTAGTCTGTGTTTTAAATGTGCAGCCACTTTCAATAAAATCTGTTTAATAAGAACAGCTTGAACAACAAACTTCTTTGTAGCATCAATTACCTAAATATATTTGTGTTTATTCATTCAACCTTTATTTAGGCAGGTTTTTTCATTCATTCATTCAACCTTTATTTAGTCAGGTATGAGCCTCGAGGGCTCATTTACGAAAGCGACCTGCTACAAACTAAAGAATGATGAACATCAATGATACAAATACATTAAACAATAAACAAAAGAGAAGAAAAAGTAGCAAAAACATTAAGGTAGATGTACAAAAAAATCAAAGACAGGAACATGTCTGCATTGGTTTTTGCCAGGATTCCAACAGATTCTGAAAACCATGCAGAGAGGTCAGGGCCGAGAGCTTCAGATGAGGTTAATCTCATTGAGACTCGAGGACTCATTTACAAGAGAGACCAGTATTATTCTCTTTCCCTGTAGAAAATTCAATTCAATTCAGTTTATTTATATAGCACCAAGTCACAACAGAAGTCATGGCCCATGTGGCATGGAGGCTGCACAGCTGCAGGAAGAAAATCTTTGCAGAGAGTGGTGAAGGATGCACAGAAGTCTGTTGGAGTCAGTCTCCCCACCATCACAGACATCTACACCTCCAGATGCAGGAAGAGGGCCACCTGCATCATGAAAGATCCCACTCACCCAGCACACACACTTTTTGTCCCACTCCCCTCAGGAAGGAGGTTAAGGAGCATTAAGTGCAGAACCACTAGACTGAGGAACAGCTTCTACCCTGAGGCTGTTAGACTCATCATGAATAAATAAATAATCAGAATAATCACTGCAAAATATCACATCATGTTGCTGCTGATCTGTTTCATGTTGCTGTGTTCATTTGTGCCCATCTGCTCATACAGACTCATGTTCGTGCTGCTGTTTGGAGTAGTACCCTGATGCATTCTCATCCATCCATCCATCCATCCATCTTCTTCCGCTTATCCGGGGTCGGGTCGCGGGGGTAGCAGCCTAAGTAGGGAGGCCCAGACTTCCCTCTCCCCAGCCACTTGGAGCAGCTCCTCCGGGGGAATCCCAAGGCGTTCCCAGGCCAGCCGAGAAACATAGTCCCTCCAGCGCGTCCTGGGTCTTCCTCTGGGTCTCCTCCCGGTGGGACATGCCCGGAACACCTCACCAGGGAGGCGTCCAGGAGGCATCCTAACCAGATGCCCGAGCCACCTCAACTGGCTCCTCTCGATGTGGAGAAGCAGCGGCTCTACTCCGAGTCCCTCCCGGATGACTGAGCTTCTCACCCTATCTCTAAGGGAGAGTCCAGCCACCCTGCGGAGAAAACTCATTTCAGCCGCTTGTATCCGAGATCTTGTTCTTTCGGTCATAACCCAAAGCTCATGACCATAGATGAGGGTGGGAACGTAGATCGATCGGTAAATTGAGAGCTTTGCCTTTTGACTCAGCTCTCTCTTCACCACGACAGACCGGTACAGCGCCCGCTTCACTGCGGACGCTGCACCTATCCGCCTATCGATCTCACGCTCCAGTTTTCCCTCATTCGTGAACAAGATCCCGAGATACTTAAACTCCTCCACTTGGGGCAGGACCTCCTCCCCGACCCGGAGAGGGCATGCTACCCTTTTCCGGCTCAAGACCATGGCCTCGGATTTGGAGGAACTGATCCTCATCCCGGCCGCATCACACTCGGCTGCAAACCGCTCCAGTGAAAGTTGTAAATCACGAACTGATGAAGCCAGTAGGACCACATCATCTGCAAAAAACAGAGAAGCGATTCTAAGGCCACCAAAACGGATCCTCTCAACACCTTGGCTGCGCCTAGAAATTCTGTCCATAAAAGTTATGAACAGAATCGGTGACAAAGGGCAACCTTGGCGGAGTCCAACTCTCACCGGAAACGAGCCTGACTTACTGCCGGCAATGCGGACCAAGCTCTGACACCGGTCGTACAGGGACCTAACAGCCCTTATCAAAGGGCCTGGTACCCCATACTCCCGGAGTACCCCCCACAGAACCCCCCGAGGGACGCGGTCGAATGCCTTCTCCAAGTCCACAAAGCACATGTAAACTGGTTGGGCAAACTCCCACGCACCCTCCAGGACCCTGTTGAGGGTGTAGAGCTGGTCCAGTGTTCCACGACCAGGACGAAAACCACACTGCTCCTCCTGGATCCGAGGTTCGACTATCCGACGGACCCTCCTCTCCAGAACCCAGTTCTCAATAATCCAGGTATAAAAATCTAAAAAAAAGCTAAGTCTGGTCCTCTGGACATTCAAAAAAATAAAAATAAAAATAAAAACAAAGCAAAAAAAAATTGTAGAAACGTTTCGTCTTTCGTCTGAAAGACTTCCTCAGTCTGAGATGCTGCATTCAGCTCAGTCTTATATAAATAGCATGTCCTTATAAATAGCACCCTCAGTCTGTATTCAGACTGAGCTAATTGCAGCATCTCAGACTGAGGAAGTCTTTCGTCCAAAGACTTCCTCAGTCTGAGATGCTGCATTCAGCTCAGTCTTATAAATAGCACCCTCTCACAGTGGAACTGATCCACAGTGAGAGGGTGCTATTTATAAGACTGAGCTGAATACAGCATCTCAGACTGAGGAAGTCTTTCGGACAAAAGACGAAACGTTTCTACAAATTATTATTATTTTTTGAATGTCCAGAGGACCAGACTTAGCTTTTTTAGATGTTTGGAGTAGTGTTTTTCTATGTTAGTGCTTAGTGTATTTTTAGTTGATGTTTTTCTTAGTTCATATCTTAGATGTATTACTGTTCTTCTTTTACATTTTATTGTTGGACATAACTGGGACCCTGTACATAATCTCGTTTCATCACATGTACCACATGTGGTGCGAATGACAATAAAGATTCTCTGACTCTGACTCAAAATGCTGTAATAAGGACAATTGACATACCGTAGTTGGTAACATTTAAACTTCCTTTTGAAAAATCTAAGTTTACTATTACCCTGATGCATGCTCTATAATCCAGGTAGAAAATTCCAAAAAAGCTAAGTCTGGTCTTCTGGACATTCAAAAATAAGTTTACTATTATTCAGTCATGCATAGTAATTCTATTATTCAGTCATTTTTTACATCTATATCTATAAAAAAAAAAACATGTAAGGGGTAAAATAAACCCCAGTTGTTTTTGCAATGCTTTGACACCTTCAGCACCCTCCAGGAGAGCCAAAGTGCGCATGCGTGGGTAAAGCGCGCTACCGCAGACAGGGGGCGTGAACGCGCCGCTGTGTCCTCCTCCACCGCCGCACTGACTGCAACCTGCCAACGGCTGAAGAAACGCAGGAACACCGGCCATTAGGGCTTTTTTTTTATAATCCTTATGAGTCCCTACATATTTTCAGGAGGGTAGGGTGAATTCGGTGGCTTTTTAGAAACACCGCTTGTTTTTGTTTTTATTATTTTTGTACTTTTTCTCGTCTACGCAGCGGATGTTCTTCGAGTAGCAGAGCTCGAGCAGGTGCGCCCGGGCAGCGGCGGCCGCTCCTCTCCTCCCTGTTTCCGTCGGGGAAATGTCGAGCGAGAAGCCGCTTTCAGCACCGCCGGGCTCCGCTTCGTCGCTCACGGACACAGACCGAGACTCGCACCTTCCTCCTGCTGCTCCTCCTCCGCCGGGCTCCTCCGCTCCTGCCGTCGCCGCGGGCGCTGGCTCCCACAGCAGCGGGGAGAGGATGGTGTCCGCAGCCGGCTCCATGGCGCTGCCGGCCGGGGTGATGAACCCCGCCGCGGTGCCCATCAGGAATATCCAGATGAAGTTCGCCGTGCTGGTGGGCCTGATCCAGGTCGGGGAGGTTAGCAACAGGGACATCGTGGAGACGGTGCTGAACCTGGTGAGTGGACGAGGGCGACAATGGAGGGGGTGAAAACAGAGAAAGCCGTGGAAACGACTGCGCCCCAACTCCCCATGTTTTATTTACGATATGCTCCACTCCGGCAGTGTGGCGTTCAGGGGCAACGATGATGTCATTTATTTGTGAGGACTGGAGGATGCTTTTGATTTTAGATCAAATTCCACACAGCAGGAGCACGTCTCTCTCTCTCTGTGTGTGTGTGTGTTGGGGGGATAATGGAGAAGCAGAAGCATGTGACCCCACCAGGGTCGTTTTAATTGCAGCCATTGTTGACTAAAAAGGACCAGTTTGCTGTAAAACAGATCCCTGTAGACACGTTGGCTTCTCTCTTGACCTCAATCTGTTCCCTGATCAGAAGGAACAGACAGATCATGCGCACATGCACCACAACCACATCTGCTCAAATCGTGCAGGTATATCTGTCTGTCACCAGTATAACAAACTGATCGGACAAAGGCCCGACTAGCATGATGCTACCCAGCGATATGTGTGTGTGTGTGAAGGAGAACGGGTTCAAATCATGCATAAGGCCTATTGTTGCAAGCAGGGCCCTGCATCATCCTGTGCGCCAAAGCAGTGATGTATAGGCGGCGGTGAGACGTTTAGTGGTTTGCTATGTGTGCATCACTGTGTTATTTATGCAGCGGATACAGGTCCCCCCCTGCTCCTTCTGTCTTTATTCTTCCACGATGAGAGGTTCAATCCAAGGCCTACACAGCCAACACAACACATGGGAGGATTTAATCCAGCTGACTGACTGGTGTGGACTGTTATGAAACAGATGGGCAAAATGTACAGCAGTTCCAAAGAGGAGCTTTGGGAGGATGTGCTGTCTCCCAACCACCCCCACCACATTTATACTTCAGGCAGAGGGGTGTACTGCATGATTGAACCCACCACTTATTATTAGTACTACAGTTTTCTTCTTCTTATTTAAACAGTAGATTGGTCAGACATTTTAAAATTACATATCGGCGTAGTACTCCAGTCTGGTCCAGAGGACCAGACTTAGCTTTTTTTTAGATATCAGCGTAGTGTTTTGGCATTTTTGAGTTCTCAGATTCAAATCCTATAAAACATTTTTTTACCCATTTGTGTCAGCCTTTCTGATCAGGTTGTCTCTTATCTCCCAATCAGTTATTGGTGTGGTGCACAGAGCAGCAGAATGCTTCCCTCCAATCTTGTCTCCCTCCCTGTCCAGACCGATAACCGTCCGCTGACTTCCAACAGCCTTTTCACGTCATTCTGGAGCGATGCTGCATGCATAGGCTGCTTTGCCCGAGCGGCGCCATGCATTTAAAAGTAGGTGGCGAGAGGGATGGGGGAGGGTTGAAGAGGTGGTAGGATGCTGCAGTGGCTATGTGCTCAGAAATCACCAGCTGATGCAGCGGAAGAGGTAACGACCTGGGATTGGTCCACATCATATCAGCGAAAGCTAGGGGTGCAGAGACGATCATGCTACGAGATGGAGCGAGAATTTACCAATATTTTGGGATGAAAGCTTTAGCAACAATATCAAGTGACCAGCTCTGACTTTTTTGGTCCTTTCAGACTTAGAAGGGAATAAAAGTAATTTACACAAGGGGCCAAATGGACAAACCTAATTAAGGACCAACCTTTCTTTTTACTTCATAATTTCTAAAAAATTGGCTGTTTTTCAGTTATGTCAGAATATTCATTCAGTAATATAAAATTATTAACTTTAATCATTATGTCATTTATAATTTACTGTTTCTTTTTTCTTCCAAATTAAGGCTTACTTGCATCTTTGTGTTTTTACTGATTTCTAATAAAATATTTTTTGACCACAGCCCATCAAAATAGCTACCAAAACTCCCCAGTGAAAGTTCAAATGGGTGCTAAAATTTAATCCTAAAATCACAGAAGAAAACAAAAACAATGTGGTTACAGGCCAAAACTTTGTAGCGGTGAAAACTACGGAGGAATTTGTCCCGGATTCAGACGCATGGAAACTGTAAGACCAAAGAGGACATTAGAGTGAAACTCGTTTTTGTGTGTTTTTAATATTTTCATCATTGAAAAATTGTTGGTCACCTTGAATAACACAGACCTGGTTAAATTAAATAGCTTGCAAGGTGAGGGAAGAGGTTTGGTGAGCTTGGTAAACAGTACAGTTTGATTTTTATTTTCACCTCCACCTAGGCCTGTTGCAATAAACAATAAATCAATTAATCGCATGATAAATGAAAATTATCTACCTCCTTTTCATTTATTGGCTTTATCGTTGTCTCTCTTTCTACTAACGACATGGCTCAACTCCGGTGCTCTTCACTGACCACTTCCTTTCGCTTTTCTCTTTAAATATGTTTTAACCATCCAAAATCTCGCTTTTGGATCAATAAAAGCAACTAAGCTAAGAAGCTAAGCTACGAGCTAAGCTAACAGGCCGACCTTGGCAAAAAAAAACCCTCAGTCTTGTCAAAGCTCCAAAATTCACGTTTGAAACCCGTGTTTTTGTGTAAAAAGTTGTTTTTCTCTGCAAAAAGAAGCTGAAAACTTGTTTACTGATTTTATTTAAATTAAAAGCTTTGTGGGAAAAATGCTATGCTATGCTAAAGAGCTCAAACCACACCAAGCGTCCGCCATTATGAGAACCCAAAAACGGGAATGAGAGACAACCCATGTCACGTCAAGAGGCCTCCCTTCCATTTTTCTTAAAGAGACACGTTGCTCGCACCCTCACTATCCATCCTTCGGTTCAAACAGTCTTATACTGCCATCCATTGGTCAAACAAAGGTACTACACACAAAAATTTACCAACATTTCTTCATAAATTTAACAATTATTAATTATTGTCAAATTTCAAACAATATTAGCGTTTATGGCAATAATTTCTGAGACAATTAATTGCCCAGCAAAATTTGTTATCGAGACAGCCCTACCTCCATCTCAAAGTTAGAACTTCATTTTTTTTTCATCTTAAGTTTACAAAAATACTGTGGGAACTCTGCATTACGTCTGTGCCTTGTTAAAGGGGACCACACATACAAAATTCACTTTTTAATGTTTTTTTTACTGAACTTTGGGTATGTACTTCATAAAAAAACAGTCCTAGTGCTAAAAAAATGCACCCAGTGGTTTATTTACTCTAAGTATATTTATTTATCTTTGATAGAAACACTCCGATTGCACTTCCTGCGGTTTGTGACGTCACAAACCGTAGCCACAACCCACACCAAACCTGAGTCCAGCCCCTCAACTAGCAACCCCTGGTGCGGCTCAACCCACTTCAGTATAAAAAACGTCACCGTTGCCGAGCAGTTTTGGAGCTGACCTGGCGGTCATTTATTTATTTATTCATTTATTTAGCCCCCGGGGGGGCTATGGGCTCAGCCCTGCTCCAGCCAGCAGCACATCTTGAGTAAAACCAGAATGTTTTATTACCTTGTTTGAATGAACTCTGTCTCGTTGAAACTGTGCACACACACTCTCGCGGTTTGGACTTGTTTCTTATATGATGGACTGCTTTTGCACAACTGTCAGTTTGGTTGAGCGGTTACGACACTTGAACGCCACGCAGGAGAGCGGAGTTCGCATCCTGTCAACGGCATCTTTTTTTTTCCCCCTTTTTTTTAAAGCCTTTTGTTTCGGTGAAATCGGGGTGAGACTAGATATATACATCGACATAATAATACTTTATAATTGTTATTTTTACGTTTTAGTTCAATTTTTTGTGTAATAGCGATCGCTCCCAACGCGCAGCCGGCAGAAAACTGTGCACACACAACACTCTCTCGCGGGGCGACAGTCTGTACCATCAAGCACCACTGATCGATATATTTTCAGATTAGCAACTTATTTATTTTAATAATACCTTTCACTTCATCAAAATCTAATCAAAACTCCAGCGTTCTAAAAGTAGGTGGTTGTATGTATTTCTTATACGATGAAGGACTGCTGTTGTTCAACTGAACCTGTAGGTCAGTGAGTTAATACACTGGTGTCGCACCCAAATGACCGGGGTTCGCGTCCCGGCCACGGCATCTTTTTTTTTTTTCTTTCGGAGAGATCGGGCTGCAGTTAGCTGCTGGCTTTTGAGGACAGTGTGGGTCCGGTCCGGTCAGAGGTTAGGTTGCCTCATACGGATAAATTAACTGGAAACACTCTGTGAAGTTTGCGTTTGTCTGGATTGGATGTGCAACCGTGGACCAAAGCGCCGCATGCAACTAGCAGGAGCTACGCGGGCTGTTTGTTACCGAAGGAGGAGGAAGAGCTCGGATTCGGGAGGGCATGATAATAGGAGCAGCTAATGGCGGCGCACACAAACAGCTTTCAGTAAGTTATCTTTTAAGCTAGCACTAACAGTAAGTAAAACGAGTAATAAAAAAAGGCTAATTTTAAAACAACAACAGATTTGAGATACTGGCAGTTACAGAGGGCGGAGACAGAGTTTTGACGGGCGTGGACTTCAGAGCTCATTATCATAAACAGCTCGTTTAGAACGGAAGTTAGAAATGGCAGAATTAAAAAGGGTATAATTTATTATCTAAGAATTATTTTTTGTATTAAATTGAATGAACGGGGTCTGGATAGCACACAGACATACCATAAAAATTAAAAAAATCAATATGTGGTCCCCTTTAAATGAAAGCAGAACAAGGACTCTTCCTCTCAGCACGTAGCTGTAGAGGCTGCAGGACAACATGGCTTGAGTCAGGTGACCTCACTGCTTCTAGTGCCTGATCCTTTTTGTTCAGCTGCTTCCACGCAAACAGTTTTAAACGACAGACACATTTTCTGTAATAATTTCACCAGAATCATGAAATAGATCGTTTTGCTTCAATTACATTTTAGCCATTTAACAAACTCTTGGCCAACAAAATCATGTTGCACCCTTAGTGAAAGCTCACCGGAGCATCTGAAATCAACTCCTCAGTAGGATTTTCTTTTTCTGTAAACACCTGCTTTTAGGCGAGGTCGTTTAATTGTGACTGCCGCTCTGATGCAATATTACATAAAAGCTCAGCACCCGGACAAAGTGGAGCGCTATGCGTTGGTCATACAAAGCTTTTTACTGGCTAAATCCTGAATTGGACAATCAGTTCTGGCTGCAATGGCTGCCCAATAGTTAAGCCTGTTTGGGAATTCTGTTGCCCAGGTCCCTAATTAAAAGAGTTGAAACAAAGAGGTGCAGAGGCAGGAAGCCTCCGTGGTCATGCTGCTGCTACAATAGCTATGTTTCCATCCAATTTAAATTCGATTTTTGAGCGAATTTTAGAAAATTTCGCTAAAATGTAAATTAAAATTATGAGGATCAGAAGTGTTTCCATTAAACTGGCTTGAAGCGCATCTGCAATGCCACGCAAAGCGTCTCTACGTCAGACGTCAGCGTCATTACGTCACACGTCAGCGCCATACGTCAGACGTCAGCGTTACGCACTTCCACAGTAAACAGGAAGTAGCGTTTGAAAACAGACATCTCGGCAAAATGGAGAGAATATTTCAGGTATGTGTTGCTATCGGGCAAGTTGTATTTATTCTGTCATGCCAACTAGTTTTAGCGATGTTACATGTTGTCCGGAGCGGAAACAGCTGATCAGTCACGTGACGTGAATGTTCGCTGCGGCAGAACTGAGTCGGCTAATCTGTTTCCATCTGTCGTTTAGCCGACTCAGCTCTGAATCGACTCCCCAAAAACTACCTCAAGCGAGCGTATAAACTTTAGAGCGACTTAGAGGAAGTTAACTCGAATTATGCCGTTTCCATTTAGCTTTTCTGATGCGATGCTTCATAATGCGCACCTAGAAACCTTGATGGAAACACGCCTAATGAGTCCTCTGTGACCCAAAGGCTGATCCATTATTCCCATCAATGTGGGAGACCACAGCAGCCACGTACAATGTTTCCATCCAATTTAAATTCGATTTTTGAGCGAATTTTAGAAAATTTCGCTAAAATGTAAATTAAAATTATGAGGATCAGAAGTGTTTCCATTAAACTGGCTTGAAGCGCATCTGCAATGCCACGCAAAGCGTCTCTACGTCAGACGTCAGCGTCATTACGTCACACGTCAGCGCCATACGTCAGACGTCAGCGTTACGCACTTCCACAGTAAACAGGAAGTAGCGTTTGAAAACAGACATCTCGGCAAAATGGAGAGAATATTTCAGGTATGTGTTGCTATCGGGCAAGTTGTATTTATTCTGTCATGCCAACTAGTTTTAGCGATGTTACATGTTGTCCGGAGCGGAAACAGCTGATCAGTCACGTGACGTGAATGTTCGCTGCGGCAGAACTGAGTCGGCTAATCTGTTTCCATCTGTCGTTTAGCCGACTCAGCTCTGAATCGACTCCCCAAAAACTACCTCAAGCGAGCGTATAAACTTTAGAGCGACTTAGAGGAAGTTAACTCGAATTATGCCGTTTCCATTTAGCTTTTCTGATGCGATGCTTCATAATGCGCACCTAGAAACCTTGATGGAAACACGCCTCAGTCTCTGTCTCCTGAGGCTGTATTGATCAGATCCTGCTGTGTTTTGGATGAGCAGATGGATTGTTGAGTGTGATATGAAACTGTAAAAAAAAAAAAAGGAGCATGTTTGTTGTAGATTTTGCTGGGGATGAACGATTCAGTAACTTACTCATAAAGGTTTAACATTTATGCACCTTGTCTGGCACCTATCGTGCCAAAGTTACAGACTAAAATGACCTTATGTTGGGAAAGTTGTATCCGCTTTGGTCAAACCTTAAAACTAAAGCGTCATTTCACAATACCACCCAGGACTGGAAAATATTACGCTCAGATTATGTGATGTGAATGACTCTCGGCTGTACCCACACCGTATTTTAACACGGTATCTGTAAATTTGATTAGGTTGTGTTTGTTAAGGTCGGTTGGCCATGACGGCCTTCTTGAATTGGGTTGTCTCCGAAGGTTAATGAGTCATAGATGTACAGTACATCTATTGATTACCTTTCATTAAAATTAATTCAGTGATTAATTAGATATTTTGCTAACAGACTGATAGAATTGATTCCAAATAGGCAATGGCAAAATTTAAACAAAGATAAAAAAGGAATCAATTAATGCCCATCTGTGTTAGAATCAATCTCAGCTACTACCACACCAAATTTTAGGTTAATATCTGTGAAATGAATCACATTTTAGGCATTTTTGTTGTATTGGTTGTCACTCATTCAGCTATGGCAGCAATCACACAGGCACAAGCAAAAACATTACAGTATTACCTTTGCCTTTAGTAGCAGGCAGCAGGCAGAAGAAAAAGGAGATAAAAGGAACCGCAAAAATAATTTTTAGCCAGGATTCTGAGTTTTTGTTTGCACTGTTGTTCAAATAGTATGTTTAAATATACGTAATCCCTCAAACAGTATATGCAGCGGAACCACATAAATAAATATATTTGTGTACACACCGTTGTGGATGCTGGCTGCAAGCTGCTATGTTATTTTCATCAGCAAGGCATCACCGTTGTCAAGGCAACACTACTCTTTGACTGCCTGCATCCAGACGCTGGACCTCCTGGCGTTGTTTTCCGCTTCCGGACTTCTCCCATAGTGCTCGGCTGCTACTTTGCTCTCCACGAATATCTAATATTACTTCTTCTGTCTGGTCTGCCTCAATGTAAACACAGTTTGAGGCGTTGGGTACCACAAGCAACAACAACCTAGGTGAAGAAGACTGTAAAGCTGCTCTTTCCCCGTTTTGTAGTGAGGTTTCATTAGGCTTGGTTTGTATGTGATTAATACATTTACTGGAACATGTATTTAGTTTATTATCACGTTTCCCAAACAAGGTTTTAATGCTTTGGCATCAGGTCATTCAGAGTCAGAGTCAGAGTCAGAGAGTCTTTATTGTCATTTGCACCGCATGTGGTACATGTGATGAAAACGAGATTATGTACACGGGGTCCCAGTTACATCCAACAACAAATGCAAGAGAAAAACAGTAATAACATCTAGAATTAACTAAGAAAAACATCAACTAGTAATACACTAAGCCCTAATATAGTGGAAAAACATCATTATAAACAGCAGCACGAACATGAGTCTGTATGAGCAGATGGTCACAGATGAACACAGCAACAAGAAAACAGATCAGCATCAGCATGATGTGATATTTTGCAGTGTTTATTTTTATTTTATTTTTATTTATTCATTCATGAGTCTAACAGCCTCAGGGTAGAAGCTGTTCCTCAGTCTAGTGGTTCTACATTTGATGCTCCTCAACCTCCGTCCTGAGGGGAGTGGGGCAAAGAGTGAGTGTGCTGGGTGAGTGAGGTCTTTCATGATGCAGGTGGCTCTTTTCCTGCATCTGGAGGTGTAAATGTCTGTGATGGTGGGGAGACTGACTCCAACAGACTTCTGTGCAGCCTTCACCACTCTCTGTAGAGCTTTCCTCTCTGCAACTGTGCAGCCTCCATGCCACACGTTGATGCTGGAGCACAGGACGCTTTCCACTGCACACCTGTAGAACGAGGTGAGAACTGGGCTGCTCAGACCAGCACGTCTCAGTCGTCTGAGGAAGTAGAGTCTTTGATGACCTTTCTTGATCAGGCTGGTGGTGTTGTTGCTCCAGCTGAGGTTATCATTCAAGTGTACACCCAAGTATTTGTAGCTGGAGACCACTTCCACTGCAGATCCACCTATTTTCAGTGGGGCGTGGGTGTGTTTATTCCTTCTGAAGTCCACAATCATCTCCTTTGTCTTCTTCACATTCATGTGAAGATTATTCTCTTTGCACCAGCTCTCCAGGTGTTCCACCTCCTGTCTGTAGCTGGACTCATCATTGTTTGTGATGCATTCAAAGCCACGACAAATGACTAATGTAGTTTTCACCTCTCACTGATCCTCACATGGTTTTTCTTTTGATGTTTTTTTTTCCATTTGTTATTTGTCACTGTTTTCTACTTCACAAGTATTAGAGTCAGAGATTCTTTTTTGTCATTTGCACCACATGTGGTACATGTGATGGGACGAAATTTTGTACACAGGGTCCCAGTTACATCCAACAATAAAATGTAAAAGAAAAACAGCAATAACATCTAAGATATGAACCAACAACCCCCCCCCCACACACACACACACAAAAACATTGACAAACAAAAATTAGAGAACCACTGGACTAATTTTAATGAAATTCTCAGAAACGAATAATTGTATACACATCTCCAAATGATTAACTTTTGGAGCCAAACCAGCCAAAGATGATTACCACAGCTAGTCAATCCAAGCCCACACAAAAATGGCTATTGCTAAACAACTGCACAGCTATTGAGCTAAAATAGGGCATGTAGCTAGCTTAGAGTCGTTCATAACACATACTGATATCACATACGAATGTGCATGACTTTATTTTCCAGGTTTGACTAATAAAGTAAGACTACCGTATTTTCCGTTGTATAGGTCGCACCGTTGTATAGGTTGCAGTGTCCAATATTTATCAATAAATTGGAAAATCCATAAATAGGTCGCACCTACGTCACCGCCGGCGTAACGCGTCATCCACCGCTGACGCGTCGCGTGACCGCTGAGTCAACCCGGCAATATTTACTGCACTAAAACCATAGATATACGGTAAGATCTGATGTAGTATATCTCTGTATCCTTTACATATACTTATACTTATATTTCCGGATATTCCCGGAAATGGACCGCAATGATCCTTAAAAAATCCCAAGATCCCAAAATCCGGATACTTATCTTTGGCAGGCCCTTGACAAATAACAGCCACATTTATTTTGGATCTGCCGAAGATAAGTATCCAGATTTGGGGATTTTTTAAGGATCATTACGGTCCATTTCCGGGAATATCCGAACACAGATCCTTCCGTATATCTATGGTTTTAGTGCAGTCTAATGTCTGCCAGAAGCTAACAAAGCTAAACACGAGAGGAGTCCGTCTCTCAGAACACGAATAAAAAAATCGAATTTTAGGTCAAATGTTTTCTCGAGACCATAGTAACGTACATTAAAGCTCCTATAATTACACTCTGTAAGCAGAAAAAATATACACCGAGTGGTTTCGAAGCTATTTATAAGCAAACAGAAGTAAACTGAAATAAAAACGAATGCTAACACGGGAAGTCCGCCTCTCAGAACACGAATAAAAAAATCGAATTTTAGGTCAAATGTTTTCTCGAGACCATAGTAACGTACATTAAAGCTCCTATAATTACACTCTGTAAGCAGAAAAAATATACACCGAGTGGTTTTGAAGCTATTTATGACGTAAACAGAAATAAAAACAAATGCTAACACGGGAAGTCCGCCTCTCAGAACACGAATAAAAAAATCGAATTTTAGGTCAAATGTTTTCTCGAGACCATAGTAACGCACATTAAAGCTCCTATAATTACACTCTGTAAGCAGAAAAAATATACACTGAGTGGTTTCGAAGCTATTTATAACAAATACAGAAGCTAACACTAGAAGCTAAATGCTACAAAAAGATCGTTTTTTTATTTTTTTAATCTCAAACATCTAATAAAGGTACTCACTTGTAAACGTCCACACTGTGATTCCATTCCATTCTGTAAGTTTCAGAAAAATCCGCTGAGTGGTTCTTGACTTATCTTGCTGACAAACATCAAACAAACAGAGCTAACATAAGCTACATCCAGCCCAGGTGGCAGACAGAATCAGTCCGAGCAGAAGAGCTTTTTTTCAGGCACATGAGCTGGAACCGGTCTACTTCTTCTTCTTGGGTCGGTGTACTCCTCTGGAAGTGGTACTGAACTGCGCCCCTAGTGGCCGAAAGTTGTACTGCACCATTTTATGCAAAAGTGAAAAAGGGTCATAACTCAGCCAAAAATTTGTCTAAAAATATGGGAAAAAATCCATAAATAGGTCGCACTGGTGTATAGGTTGCAGGCCTTGAAAAAACCATAAAAAGGTGCGACCTATACACCGAAAAATACGGCAATCATTATTTTTGACTTCTAAAAGGTTAAATAAGCTTTTTAATAGCAGTTTTCTGTCCGAGCACCGATCTCTAAAAAGCCTGACCTACCAATTCCGATTTTGGCCGATTTTATTTTACAAGCGACATGGTCAGGTGTTATCAGAGCCATAGAGAGAGAGAGTTGCAACACGCTTTGAACTCGCCGACAGGCGGTCACGTGGTTCATGCAGTTCTCAATTGTTCCAAACAGCTCGTCGCTGTCAGTCAGTTTGAGCAGCTACTGGCGCAACAGAACACAAAAAACCGACTTTTCTTACTTTGTCCAGCGTTTTTCAGTAATTATTGAGCAGTAACAAACTGACATTCCTTCTACCGTTCTCCTCTTCATTTCTTATCCTGCAGCTCCACCTAGTGGCGTGAGCACTACACTATGCATTTTTTCTTAAGCATTTTTAGACGTTTTAAACGCTTCACAAGGGCAAAAGAAAATTGTATTTTCATCAACTTACCGGAGAAAACACGTCTGAAACATCAACAATGAACTACGTTTGATGCTAGCAGCGCTGCTGTTTGGAACAGTTTGGTGGAACGAATCGCCCCATAGATATCTTATGAATCGCCCCCTCCATGACCCACGTGACTTCCGCATTCCATTCTTACAATGGGGAAGTGTCGGAACTCTCTCTCTCTATGGCTCTGGGTGTTATAAGGTCATAATGCACCTTCAATTTTCCAATATTATTGTACTGAAAAACAAACCCTTGAACAATAGCCTAGAACCAGTACAAACGTGTTTTAACTGGCCGTGAAATAGTCCTCTGAAAAATAAATGACGTTTAGATACCGGTAATTGTTGTTAAAACTACAAAAAAATCGGTAAAATCGGTTTTTCGTGTAAGTATCGGCCGACCTCGGGCCGATAAATCGTATGGCCGATATATCGTGCACCCCTACTTTTAAGCTCACCTGGATATACAGTATTTAACGGATGCAGAGCTTTTGCATCTGATGACACATTACCGGTACTTGTTTTGGTGCAGTGATGGACCAATTAAATGTTTCTCATGGGATAGATAATGGTTAGTCACTTCTATTGAGTTTCCTTATTTGAAATGTTTTACACTGAAGGAAACTGGGTGAATAGCAGTGTTTGTTGGTGTAATGGTCGGCTTGTGACTTATCTATTTGAAGCACACTGTCACATCTATTCTTTACTCAAAGACTTGAGCCAAATTTCAAAAGCATCTCCAGTCAGTGCTGTCAGTCCCAATGTCTTTGCGCAGCACCAGGTGTGCTTATTTATAGGCTGGGCTGCTTTTTTGGGATCAAAACATGTTTTGTTTGCCATAGAAGATGACTGTTGACTTTGTGTTCAGTACTTGTACTTTTCCTTCTCTTGCTCAGCATCCTCCCTCGTCTTACGAATATCTTCAAGCAATGTCACTTTTAGCCCTTTTAGCCGTCCCACTGTGTCTCTGCAAACCTCTCATTATCCTTGTCCACACACTCTGCTATCTCCAAGGTCACAAGTCCAGTCACTAAAGCCAGAGTCAGAAAAGGCATAGATGTGCTTTACTAGCACTGAAAGCTAACCTGAAGCTAACCTGCAGATTTTTTGTTTCTGTTCTGAATAAAACCATAAAATGAATAAATGGCCTAACGCTCTTTGAAGATGAAGATTTCGCTCACTGCCTTTTATACCAGAGTTTTAGACAAAACTCATCTCATGTTGAGGAATGACAAAGTTGTGGCCGTTATGGTCCAACTTCGAAAATAACGTTTTGTCCCATCTCACACTGTTGCGCCTCATAGTATGTCTTGTGAATGACATATAAAACATACTAGAGTGCCCTGAGATGACTTCTGTTGTGACTTTGTGCTATATACATAAACTCAACTGAATTAAATTGAATTAATGTATCAAATGAAATTTTTGTGTAGACTATTTTTGATGTTTGTATAATATTTGCATATTTGGAAAACATGGAGCGTTGTATGATCTTATATCTGTATGATATTTTGCTAACAGACAGGCAAATGAACACAGATACAGATACAGACAAAAACATATTCACCCTTCAGTGTTGCCCCTAGTTTATTTGCCTTGGCAGGACGCTCATATCTTCCATGATTTTTGTTGTGAGGGGTGGGATGACACATCTGTTACATGCCGTTTGTACTAGAGTTGCAGTCGAGCCCAAAAAATCTGACCTGCTCCCGCCCGTAGCCGTCATTTCCAAACCTGACTTGACGTATTAACAGTAATTACAGGTCAGAACCCAAAACACCCCTCCCCACCCCCCAACACTTTTAATTAATC
>JBBPBX010074854.1:0-17485 GCA_038048925.1 Garcialebias charrua
TACCGTATTTTCCGGAATATAGGTTGCGGCTTTTTATCATTTTTGCATGCCCTGCGACCTATATTCAGGTGCGACCTATTTATGGCTTTTTATAAAATAAGCTGATTTGTAATCATTTATTAACAAAAATTAAACTGAGACACACTCTTACAATAATGTCAGCTAACAAATATATATTTTTAGGTGTTTATCCTGCTAAAATTATTCATTTATTAAAGAAAAGTTCAGCTCAGACACATATTTGCTATAATTTTTATCAAACAAATAATTGTTTTTAAGTGTTAATCTTCTTAAAAGCCTTGCTGTGCACTCCTGTGGAAGAGACATTTGCAGCAGAGCTAAACACGGTCCACATTTTGACGTAGGTGCGACCTATATTCGGTGCGACCTATATATGGATTTTTCCAAATTTTTGGCAATAACTGGACAATGCAACCTATATTCAGGTGTGACCTATATTCCGGAAAATACGGTAATTTATGGTTTCTTTCGTCAGCACAAACAAAAATTGTTTCACAAGAAATAAAATTTTAGGTGGTTTAAAACATGTTAACAATAATCTTGATTTTCACATCTGTTCTTTATTATGATTGAAAAACTCTACAGTATAAGGTTTATGACAATGGATTTCTGTTCTGTAGGTGACGATGTTGCTCTTCTCATGCAGGAGGATTTCTTTATTCAAAAACTGGAGAGTGGATTTTGGAATGCATGTCTGATACCAAGGGGCCCTCAGCAAGATCTATACAATGTTCAGTTCATACCATGAGACACATTTGGACTCTCCTAAACTGAAATGTGAAACGGACTTAGAGGAATCCATATCAGACTCAATCTAGTGAATGATCATTGAGAACATTTATTCATCCTCAATCTGTCTGAGACGCTGCAATTCAATTCAAGGTGATGCATCGGCGGCACTGGTCCAAAGACAAGCTGTTCAAGATCAAAGCCAACCTGGACCCTGCATGTAATCATTGTAAACAAACTCCAGCTACACTCTTACACACATTCTGGACCTGTACCAAACTGCGGACCTATCGGCAATCTATTTTTAACACCTTCTCTGTGATGTGTGGAAACACTGCACACCATCACCGCTCATCTCAATGTTTGGGGTGGTCCCTGTGGATACATCCTTCAGCAAGTATGAGAAGGAAGTGGTTGTTTTAGACTTTCTTCTGGCCAGGAGACTTGTTTTGTGCAGATGGAAGGACCCACACCCCTCCAACGTATGTACATTGGATAAAAGAATATTCATCTGGAAAAAAAGTAGATAAACCCTGGAAGGTTCTGTTGAAAGATTTTGGGACACTTGGCTGCCTTTTGTGTCACATTATGTTGAAAACATATCATTGCCTGTATAAAGACATTTACACATGTGTGGCTAATCCGGTGTGTGAGGGGTGGGAGGGGATTTTGTTCTATGTTCACTTTTCTTTCTTTTCTCTTTTGTGTGTGTGCAAAAAACAAATAAATAAATAAAAAGACTTTGATTTACCAAAACTGGAGAGTGGAGTTCTAAGCTTTAAACTGTACGAGATGATCTGTTATTTGACCTAAGCTTTGACATTAACTGGGTCATCAGGGTCTTTGTTAATCTGCTTCTCAGAGGTGTTTTGCTCATGAAGTTGTGAAGTAGAAACCGACTGCAATCAGTCTTAACGCTGTTCTGTAGATTTTGGAAATTGAAATCTGAGACGGTATTTGTTTAAAGACCCACTGACATCATCTTACAAATTTGCATAAAATGATAGAAGATATATATCTTGTATCATTCAACTATGTTCGTTTTTGCAAACAAAATGATAAATGAATGAAAATTCCTTTCAAACTGAGTTTAAAATTAAAAACCGCGTTTCTCTCTGAAAAATCTGACTACAAGCGAATGCAACATTTGTGACGTAGGGAAGCAGGACCTTCAGTCTTCGTCTGCCATTAACGCATATTCATTCTCAGCCAGATCGCTTTTTTTTGTTGTATAACTTGAAAAATGCCGGTTCGTTGTGTTGCATTTGGGTGTTCTAATATCATCAGTGAACAAGTGAGCCTTTTCACTTTCCCAAAAGATGTAAGACCTTCGTCAAAAATTGAATAAATAAAGCTGCCTCCCCTCGGACTGAGCTCCCTGCTTCCTGAACAGGTAAGAGTCAAATACATACGGGTGCAGACCTGAATCTAACTTCCTGCTTCCAAAACTAAAGACAAATAGCTCAAATCTTAACTTAGATTGATAATTTTGTTGTTTTATTTCTTGTCCGCCATGAATATTTATATGGGGCGTTCTAAAGACGGTCTTTCTCCTACGTCACAAATGTTGCATTTCTTGTAGTTGGATTTTTCTGAGAGAAACACGGTTTTTAATTTTAAACTGTTTAAATGCTTGGGGAAAAGCATGTAAATCAATTACAAAGCCCATTTTTATATTGCAGAAGAGAGTTATAAGAATTATCAAGGGTAAACATTATTGTCATCCATCGAATATATTATATTGTGAATTGAAATTTTTGAAGTTCCCTGATTTAGTGGATTATAACATCTTGTCATTTATGTATAGAGCGCATCATAATGCATTGCCTTCTAATATCCAAAATAATTATGTGAAAAGATCCAGCAATTATAATCTTAAGGGGAAAGATGTTTTTCTTAAACCGCAATTCAGAACCAGTTTGAAGGGAAGATCTACCCTAATTCAAGGTGTTAAGACTGTGGAACGATTTGGAGTTATCTGTTAAGTAAGCTAAATTAATCTCAATTTTTAATAAACTGGTAAAAGTCCATATGCAAAAAAAAAAAAGAATGTATTTCATGAAAAGTGTTGATATTTGAAATATCGCTTGAGTTATTTACTTGTTTTGACAATTTTTTGAATATGTTTATTTGAATGGTTTATTGGATAACAAAGGAGCAGATATTATAAGATTTTTTTCTTCATCTGCTGCCTTTCATTTTATATATACTATGTTTTGTAGTTAAAGATATGTTAATTGTTATGTTATGTATTTTAATTTTGTTATGAAATGAATAAAGACTTCTAAAAAAAACTCAGTTTGAAAGCAATTTTCATTAATTTATCATTTTGTTTGCAAAAATGAACATAGTGGAATGATACAAGATATATATCTTGTATCATTTTATGCAAATTTGTAAGATGATGTCAGTGGACCTTTAAAGTTTTTTTTTAAATCTCTCATTTAATGTAACTGTCTTCCTTCACCATCTCTCAAACATCTATCTTCTCTGTCTAAAATATGGAAACATTGGTCCTCAGCAGAGTGTCCCTTATTGTTGAGGTATAGGTGGACACGTTCTTTACGTTTTTCTGTCTTTATATTTGTTTTCCTCTGAGAACCAATCCTGTCAGTGACAATAATAACTTTTGGCTTTTGTACTGACCCGGTCGCTGGCCTCCATCTTTTCTCCTCCCAGGAACCACTCCACGGTGACGCCTTCGTACGACAGCTCGCACTCGAAGGTTGCCGTCTCTCCAGCCGTCACCGTCACGTCCTTCAGGGGCTGCGTCATTGTGATGGAGCGTGCTGAGGAACAGGAGGAAAAACCAGAGAGTTGTCCTGCAGTTTGCCTCATGGCTGAAGCAGCAGAGAAGCTTCAGATAAAGTTTGAAGCTGAAAATAATCCTGAGAGCTGATTGGCTGAGGATGATCTCTTTACATTTTCCTCGTACGGTATATTTGATCTTAAGCAGGCTAACCAGACTTTCTGCTGGAGAATGACTTATTTAAAATACAGGTAGTCCTCGACTTACGGCAATCCGATGTTACGAACGCATTATATTAATAAAAATATGAAAAAAATAAAAACAATTTTTTACGTGTTTAAATGTTCTTGATTTCATGTGTACAGCACTTTGTTGCAGCTGTGGTTGTTATAAATGGCTTTATAAATAAAGTATTATTATTATTTTTTATTTTTTTTTAGGCCGATTTACGAAGTTTCCAGGAGTTTCCGCCAGTTTTCGGCAGTCAGTTTTCGGCAGTGCCCGCCGGTTTAGCCTGTTAGCTCCGGCCCCGACAGCCGGCTTCGGACGGACCGTGTCCGATCAGAGGTTGCTGAGCTCGGATACATGAGCTGGAGCTGAACGCCGGTTTTGCGGAGGGACGGATGGACGAAGGAAAACGACGCTGTGGACCACGTGAAGCAGCAGACAGCGAGCTGGGCCGGAGGAGCAACGAGATAACATGCTAACAAGCCTTGCTGTAGGATGGACGGGTGGATGCTAACGCCCCACCGGGGACACGGAGCCGACGGGCGGTGGAGCTCGCCTCGATGTCCACCTGGCAGCTCAGATGTTGGATGGGCACCGAGCTAACATGCTAAAACGCGGAGAAACATCTGCGGCAGCCTTTTCGAGAGGCTAACATGCTAACGCGCGCAGCTATTGGAGGGGCTAACATGCTAATGCACGTAGCCTTTTGGATGGACACCGTGGAGAAACGGCTCCCAGTAAGTTATTCACTCTTTTTCCCTTCATTATGTATGGAGTTAACATGCTAACAGTCCTTCCTGTAAACAGTTTGGACCGCGTGAAGCAGCACGAAGCTGCAGAGGTCGGACGTGCAACAAGCTAACATGCAAAAAGACGGAGACAGGCTTGACCAGCTCAAAGTAAGAAATTATCTTTTTATTTTGTCTCTAAATGGACTGTATGTGTTTTTTTATAATTATGTAGGGTACTGTGTTAGGATGGGCTAAGTGCTTGGTAACTGTTTTGTACCGTACATGTACGTGTATAAGTAGCGGCTCGTGTGTTTTCCGATTTACGGCGATTTTCGACATGCGAATGGCCGCAGGAACGGAACTCGTTCGTAAGTCGAGGACCACCTGTATGTACTTTATTGTTTGATTAAAAAAATTACATTTTGAACTATTTTTGTGAAAGTGTACCTAGAGAGTCAGCCAGAGGCAGAAGTCTTTAAATGAGAAACAACAAATAAAGGTCTCACCTTTAACCCTGAGCTGAGCGTTGGATTTTGCGTTGGCTGCTGAGAAGTCCACGGGTCCAACCATGTCCATACGAACGTTGTAGAGGATCAAGAAGTGTTTAGTTCCTTCCTCCTTAATCTCAACATCCTGGAGGACGACGAGTTGGTATTTTTAGGTTTAAAATGATCAAAACGAAGGAAAACGGTAATGTTTTCCAGGACTCACCGCCGACTGGTGCACAGCTTCTCCCTTCAGTTTCCAGTTTCCGTGGACGTCCTCCTCAGAGATCTCTGTCTCAAACTTGGCCGTCTCTGTCTCTGTCACCTCCACGCTGTACAGCGGGCGAACCACTTTGATGTCCCGCTCTGCAGGAGGGACCAACATTAATGTTAACCACGTCCGACGGCCCAGTAAGGGAATGAGTTCAGTTCTGTCCAGCGGGTCTTGACCCAGTCTCAGACTAAATGATTCAGAACTTCAACACAAACTGGTGTTTGGTGCTTCTCTACACAGATGACATTTCACTTTACATTCAAAGCTTTATTTATAGTCCACCACCCGTTCTCTGGTCCTTGTTCCATGGACCAGTTTTGATGAGTTCTGACTTCAGCGGACCAGGAAATCCTGCAGAGGTGCAGATGTTCTGACCCAGCTGTTCTTTAACCAGAACCAAACTGTATTGTTAAAATCACTCAAGTCCCCATACTGATGAGTTTCTCTGCTTTAATGTAAAAAGATGAATGTTCACCAGCAGCCTGATCTATTTTACTCACTATGTGTCACCATGGTAACCATGTAATTGATATCTAACAAGATGGAGTCAGGTTCTCTGGACTAATTCTTCTTTGTTGAAATGTTTTGTCTTTTATCCAAAAGACTTCTTCGGTCTGAGGAGATGCAACAAACTCATTAAGCAAAGAATAATCTGGCCAGTTTATGGGGAACCTTGTACAGGAACCTTATAGGTCTCGGCCAACGTACCTCTGTACGTTTACCTCTTTCTGCGTAATGCAGGTGTGTCACAACTGTCGGCGCCGTCGCAGGCGTGTCTCTGTCGTTGTGAAGTATGTCTTCCCACTTCATGAATGAAGAGGTGCTCTTTGAGTCTGTAAGAACTATGTCATCTCTGAGTAGTTCTAAATTCAAATGCTCTTGAACCAAGGTTTCATTGAACGCTTGGCTGATAACTGAATTACCTGTCCCAGAGGACAGCACAGCGTTCTCGGTGCGTGATCCTTGGACCTCTACACCGTCCTCTACCCGTGGTAGGAAGTGTGAGTCTGCCCCCCTTTCGTTTAAGGAGGGGTCCTCAAAATCAGTAACAATGAAGTCCAAGTGACTGTCAGAGTGTTGTAGACTGTCACCTTGTGGGCTCAGATGTCCTTGAACCAAGACTTCACTGAAAGCTTGGCTGTTTGCCGAATTACCTGTCCCACAGGACAGCACAGCGTCCTCGGTGTGTGATCCTTGGATCTTTACACCGTCTTCTACCTGTGGTAGGAAGTGTGAGTCAGCCCCCCTTTTGTTTGAGGAGGGGTCCTCAAAATCTGTAACAATGAAGTCCAAGTGACTGTCAGAGTGTTGTAGACTGTCACTTTTTGGACTCAGATGTCCTCGAACCAAGACTTCACTGAAAACCTGGCTGTATGCCGAATTACCTGTCCCACAGGACAGTACAGCGTCATCGGTGTGGGACTCTTGGATCTCCACACCCTCTTCCACCTGTGGTAGGAAGTGGTCAGGGAGTGCTGAAGGTGTCAGCTTGCAGAGGAGGTCCTCGTGATGGGCCAGAGCCTGGTCCAATTGTTGAGTCTCCTCTGTCTCACCTGTATATGAAGGTTCACTTACCGGGTCTGTGGTCTCAGTTGGGGAAGCCCTTTTTACCTCAGCGGTACCTGCTGTTAGACAGTCAGTGTCCTGACCTTGGGGAGGCACCTCGATTGGCAGAGGACTGCTCACTGTGGCCCACATTGTCTGACTGCCATAATCTATAATCGCTTCAAAGCGACTTATGAAATCTTGGCCGACCAGAAATGGGCAGGAGTCCACCGTAGACACATGTACCGGATGGCAAATTGTCGTCTCACCCATCTGCATGTGAACCATGGCAATAGCTGTCAGGGTTGTACCCATTTCTGAGAGTCCTTGCAACTCTATAGCACATTCTGTCAGGGGTATCTCTCTGCCAACACTGTTAGCGGCGGTCCGTAGCCTCTCAAACAGCTCGGCTGACATGATAGTCACATCTGAGCCGCTATCTAGGAGTGCCTCACGCGCGAAGACCCCTTCCAGTCTGAGTGGCAGGTAAGCTTTCTTAGCGCGCCCCATTCTCATAAACTTACACAGAAACCTTCTAGGTTTAAGCACACACCTCTGTGTACGCGTAACTCTGTCTGCGTAATCGTCGTAGCTGTCAGCATCATGATGGCTGTCTGCCTCATGACCTTCAGGATGCGGATCTTCAGCAATTTGTTTGCTGTCAGCATCTATGTCAGTGTCGACGTTGTTGTTGTTAACTGTGTGCACTGAGTTGTAGCAAAAGGCAGTGCTGCGCGTCGCTTCATCAGGATGAACAATGTTGTTTGTGTTATCATCAAGGACAACGTCATACGATGTGTCAGCTTGGTCAACCACTGTAACATTCAAATCATTTGACAAACAACTCACAACCCCAGTCACGTACTCGCGCGGAGGCGCCGTTTCCATAATCTGGAGCATGCGTGACTCATTGCACGTCTCAAACTGTGCAGTTCGAGGGGCAGGAGGGCCGCTTCTCGCGGGTACATGTCGGGACAGACCATTTTTCAATGGTTCACGGTGTCCATGCAACCGCCTTCGAATCTCACCCATTGTGAGATCCATGAGAGAACTCTGTTGGATCGATCCGAACCATCTGTGTTCATCTAGAGAGCGAACACCTGCTTCGTGTGGTTCTCTGCTCATCTCAAGGTTTTCAACCTGAGGGGCAGGGGGTTCAGAAATCCCCGTGAACCGATCTGAGTCACATTTATAGGCCGTAGCACCATGCTGATGTTCGTTATCACGAAAAACCTGTGTCCTCCCGCACTTTGAAGGAGAGGAAACCTCTTCTACTTCCTGCAAGTGGGATGTGACCTTTTGACCTGGGCACACCACTGAGGGTGTTTTCCGTTGTTCGAGCACGTCAAAAAATTCCACAGCACATTCTTTAATTTCTGCCATGGTACCCTCTTCGCAATTAACATTGAAGCGGACACATTTCATTATGAACGGTATCAGATTCAAAGTGAACCGTCTTTTAAACTCCACATCATCCTCTATTCCAGGTACAGCTTTATTCCCTGTGTAAACAGAGAGGAGCCTGTCATAAAACACCAGGGGATGTTCACCTGGTTCCTGAAGGACGTTCTTTGCAGCTAAGTGCCTATCAAAGGATGCACCTGTTAGAACGTCCATCTTCCTACTGATTTTCTGTGAAAAATCAAGGACAGTCGGTCTTATATCACAGTGGATAGTCTCACCATGTGATGCCAAGATGTGAAATTAAATAAAAATCAGTGATTCCCATTAATTTGTCGACCTGTGACAAGGTCAAACAAAATTGGCTGTTATTGTGTGATTGTGAAAATCAAGACAAAAGATGCCTCATGTGTGATATTTTAAACTTGCAGTCTAAAAACACAGGGACAGAGATCTAGTTCTGCACAGAATTGACGATAAGAGTGTCAAGGCTTATCAAAAACAGACATGTCTGTATTAAAATCTGTGTAACTGTTCTGCCATCAACATTTGATTATATGTGAAAATCAAACTAAAGTGTGCTGTGAGTACAATATTCTCAAAATGTTTCCCGTTTAAAACAGGAACAGTTAACATGTACAAATTACAGGAAGACTGCGTCTTCTAATGTAACCAGCAGGGGGCACAGCGCTGGAAGTGAGTTTATCACAGCGACTGTAATCTCTCTATCTGACCGCTATAGAGGCGCTGTTATCACCAGTGAGCGCAGCCGTAGCTTTCAGCCCACACAGACATCCAACACGGATGAAAAGCATCAATCAGACAGATCTAAAGCGTAACGTGAAAAGCTCTAAAACCCAGGCTCACAAAACGAAATCATGTGAGCAAAATCGGTTGACTGTGAAACCCTTTAAACTGCGTTTAAAAGAAATAAGGTCGGTCCTCATAAAACCGGCAAAATCGGTGTCACGTGACCTGGTCACATGGCGATCGGCAGTTTTTCAGAGCAACCGGCTCAATCCACCCATTAAAATCTCAAAAACACCGCGATTAAACAGTCTTTTTAATGACAGTAATGGACAAACAAGCACGGAAACTCGTCTGAGATAAGCTGTGAAGTGAAAGTTGACGAGGAGCGGGGCTTCAAACCCACTGCGCAAGCGTCAACACTCACAGCGAAATCGACCAATCACAGCGAAGACAGAACTGTAGTTCTAAAACCCAAGTGTTCATGGGAAATTGTGTCTTCCAAACCCAACGCCGCCCACAGGCGACGTGCCGTTCGAGCGGTGCGTTCACGGACCTGCGGTCTTTTGAACTCTAGCGAGGAACGGACTTTTTAACGTTCTAAAACAGTCATAAATACCGCAAAACACCGCGGTTAAGCCAGTCTTCGACGATATCACGCGCATAGAACTTAAACAACACAAATAAACCGACAGAAATGTGTGCAAAAATGAATCTGACAACCAGAGTCTACAGAAACCAACGTTCTTTGAACGCGACACACAATGGACCAATCACAGCGTTTCAAGCAGCCATCTTTTCTCTCGGTACCGTTAGCTTAGCTCGACCCAAGGTTCTGGACTCTCTTCCACAAAATAAACGTATTTTTACACCGCAGAAAATACTGTCAATGAGCTGAAACACAACCAAGCTAACCCTCACGCCCCCAGGGGAGGCAGCACTCTAACTGTGTACAACAAACGGACTTTACGTCAAACGGAACCGGAATACATCCGGTCCCAGCTGGGTTTCCCGAACCTCGGCAAACAACACGTTGTAACAGATTAGGTAAAATTGAGCAGCAAACGTGTGAAACAGACCTTCAACAATAAATCGCAGATGTAATAGAATGAAACAGTGGTGACACGGCGGTCACAAAATGAACAATGCATGCAGCGTGCGACACGTAATGAAACGTCTCACAAGCACAGACAAAACATTTATCACTCAGCAGCTTCAAACAGACGTTGAAATGTGAAATACAAAATAATTCTATCGGCAAAATAATCCAGACAATGCCACAATTAGCAACTCCCGGACACTCACCAGCCAAAACTATTCAAAAGCCCAAAACCAGGATGCAAACTAATGCCAACAAACACCGTAACAACAAGCTACACAAAACAACTTAATAAACGTTCCAGGAACTCGGACGAGCCACCAATTGTAATAGATTAATAATAGTAATAAATGTAGAGTAAGGTATTTAAACACTTACTGATTTACTATTATTGTAGATGCGCAGTTTAGCAGACTTTAATCTTGCACAAACTGCCACCAAAGAGCGAGTTCTTCCTTTTTCCGATACTAAGTTGTTTTTACTGTGATTAGACAAGAAATGTAATTTCACGCTTAGACTTCAATTTATATTGGTCTACCAAAAATATAGACCTTTTATTGAAACTATCACAAGAATTACATTAAAACATTTGTATCGATATTAGCTCTGATTTAATAACTACGTTGACAAGAATTCAAATTAAAACAAACAGACAGTTGGACCTTTCTGTTGGCACATTACTTAAAGTTTACCATGATGAAAATAAACATAAGGAGGAGTTTAAGGAGGAAAGATAAAAGATTGAAATGAAATGGTTGAATCTTATCTTGAGATGTTAACCAGAGATAGCACCCTCTGCTCGGTTTCGGCTGGACGTCCGTCCCGTGATGAAACACTTTTACCTTCGTGAAGATGATCCTGTCTCAACTCCGGTAAATTAGTCAAGCCAGACGCGCAGGCTGCTGCGTTTTACAGGCGACCACTTTCATCTTGCCACGGTCTCGTGAAGTCTGCGTCGGCCTCCCAGAGTGATGCCTGGTTCTGGTTTTGTTCAAGATAACTTCAGAAAGAGTGTCACCGCTTGGAGCTGTGACACTCGAAGTGGTTCACAGCTGACGTGCTGTTTGAACCTTTGCTGAAGACGTGGGCCTTTGGTGCCTGGCCGGAACGTACATCAGCTTGGAGAAAAACGTCCGTGCGTCTTCCCTTCTCCCTCAGAACTCTAAAAACCCAGTGAGTGCTGAGAACTGAGTCCCAGCACGGAGACAAAACAAAAGGCAGGTGTGAAAACAGAGCACTCTCTGTTTAGGCACAGATGAATTGTTTTTAGAACGGACGGGAGACCGAAGATTAAGTTATGTCTAGAACTTCTCCTTTGAAACAAAAACAGTTCAAACAAATACGAAGAATTGTTCATTCAACTTTAGACACATTCTGCATAGAGCAGACAGTTCAAAACATGATCATTCTGAGATGTTCTCTTAACTTTGTCATATTTAAAATATACCAGTTTAGTAAAATCATCATTGAAATGACAAAAATACTGTTTGATCAATTCTGAATTAACACACATTAAAGAGAAAGTTCAATCTGATTAATTAGTGTCCATTAATTCATAATAATTGTTAAAATATATAAGTGTCCATCTGTCTCCTTGAGGTTCAAGCAAGTGTAACACTGAGTGATTCAGAGAGGTGTAGAGAGGTGTACTTGAAGGTCAAGACAGAAATATCAGAGGCTAGGTGTATCACTACAGTCCCTGCGTTGTTTCGACATGGTGGCTCCTGTGGGACTTTCTTCTGTAGATTTTCTTTTAAAAATAGTAGGAATAGCATCCGGTTTTAAAAGTCTTCTGAATCTTAATGGTAATCCTAAAGATTCTTTTATACCAGGTGCTGAAAACAATCGGCAGTGAAATGGTCGCTGCAGACATAGGACTCCTGGAACCCACCGGTCTTTGTCTGGTCCATTCTTGACAAAGTTTGTCATCTTTTGGAAATTTGTGAAGGCTCACTTGTTCACTGCTGATATTAGAACACACAAATGCACTACAACGTGACGGCATTTTTCAAGTTACACAAATAAAAGGCGATCCTTCAGGAAATGAATCTGTATGGCAAGCAGTTAACACACCTAATAAACGGGCAAGGCTCTGCCTTCTGCCCGTTGTGACGTTGATGACTGGTGACGACGACTGGTGATGACGTATTGCGGAAATGCGCGGAATTTCAGGGGCGTATCCCAGCAAATACCAGAGAAAAATTTAGCATAATTTCGAATAAAATTTTAATATGTTTATAATTTATTATGCAAAAACGACCAGAGCTCAATGATATAAGATATATATGTTCTGACAAATATTCAAATTTACAAAATCATGTCACAATACCTTTAAGTAAAAATATGAATATGATACTTCTACTAGAGTACATTTTTGCCTGTTTATTTGTACTTTTACTTAAGTACAGTGTTTGAGTACTTTCTCCACCACTGCTAACAGACCATATCCTGTCAGCGCCGGATGTGGTCCGTGACAAAAAAGCGTCCCCTCAGTCTCTTTGCTAGAGCGAGCGCTCTCAGTTAACAGCCGGTGTGTTACTCTGCAGCCTTATTGCTTGTTTTCGAAGAGTCAGACGAAGAGTTTTTAACATGGAGGGTGAACTTATGGATGTTTCTCAGCGGCCTACGCGACGCGTCTGGATTTTAAAAAGTATTTCGCCATTTGCCCTCTTCAAAATGGCGGCCGCGACGGCCACAGAAGATAAGGACTTTCCATGAAAACACGGTAAAAACAATTATTTCTTTGCTGAGAAAAATATATTTCTTAGCTGACTTTATAGCACAAGGTTTTTCTGAGCTTAACCGGTTCAAATGGTCAAATCTGCTGGATTAAAAAAAGTATTTCGCCATTTGCGGCCGCCATTTTGAAGAGGGCAAATGCGAAATACTTTTTTAAATCCAACAGATTTGACCATTTGTTTTCTGAGCTTAACCGTTTCAAATGGTCAAATCTGCTGGATTTAAAAAAGTATTTCGCCATTTGCCCTCTTCAAAATGGCAGCCGCAAATGGCGAAATACTTTTTTTTAAATCCAGCAGATTTGACCATTTGAACCAGTTAAGCTCAGAAAACAAATGGTCAAATCTGCTGGATTTAAAAAAGTATTTCGCATTTGCCCTCTTCAAAATGGTGGTTAGCGTGTTAGCATTAGCATCCGCTAGCATTGCTAATGCATAAGTGCTTTTGAAATTGCGGACCTAAATAAATCAAGAAGTGCTTTAGAAATAGCGGACTAATTTTTGGATTAACTCTACCCAACACTGGCATCCACCAACCTCAGCTGGCAATCTCAACCTCACATTAGCTCTTAGTAAGGTTCCACAGTGTTCAGGTCTCAGCTCAGACTATTTAAAAGGCTGAGAGCCAACAGGTGTTTCACCTGAGCTAATCAAGCCTGATTAGGCTGAGTGAGAAAAAGTACAGCTACAGGTTGCTGGTGCTTTCTTTAGCAGACTGCAACCAACCTAAACACAACAATGATGTTTTAAAAAACTCTGAACCCCCTCAGGTTCATAACACCCCCATTGAAAGTTATTTTGTATGGGGGTGATGTGTATGTTAGGGGAAAACATCACACATCCACCCATACAAAAAAAACGAAGGTTAAAAAAATGTAGCGGTCATACCACCTAAATGGACTAAAAACATCAAAAACGAGTCAATCAAACCGCTAACAAGTATTCTACAGTCACACTCAAAAAGTTTTAAAACCAAACAAGCGACGCTTGTCTAAGTTTAACCTGAAAAGCTTTTTTTTATTAGCCATAGACCCCAATTAAAAACTAACACCACAGTTAATGGTGCCAGCGTGTGACTGAATACTGGTCTTGACAGTCAGGGGGGATCTGTCCTCATTCTCTGCACCAGACAGCATCCCCGTGTCAGTTTCAACAGCTCTGCTTTCAGCCACACTGTAAACACAGACAGACACAGAATCATGTGCAATGTGCTCAATGTAAGGTTGCAGTACCTCACATTTCACAGACAGCAAAAATGCATTTTCTGTTGCACTTTTAGTCATCGATTGCACATTGTCCTTCAACACTCCCTCATTGTTCTCTGCAAGAGAAAACAAAGGAACAGGTGGAATTGTTTTGTGTGACTTCACCTTCTTTGATAATTTCAGGTCCTCTCTTGACTGAACTAGGAGATGTTCAGTTCCAAACAGCAGATGAAGACTTTCCCCCATGTCGATGTAGTCGTCTTTATTTTGCAACTCCATCAACTGTTGTCTGGACAACAGAAGTTTTGCTTCATCTACTTCAGTTACACTCACTTCCATTTTTACAGGAAATGTTTGAGTTTCATTGTTCATCATGAAACTATCACTTAAGTCCACATCATCCATTTTCACAACTCCATCGTTTTCTACAGGAGCCACAGAAGAATACAAAGAAACAGGAGCAACTGTTTCTTTTGGGTCCTCAGTCAGGTTCAATGGGGCTTCCTCTGCTTCAGAACTGAATAAAAAACATTCACACAGGTTAATGTCAAGTTCATTCAGCTCAAAGTTTTTAAAATCCCCATCTGACTGAACTGGGATTTGTTCAGGTTCTGTTTCATGTTTAGTTCCAAGTTCAGTTACATGAAATAAGAAAAAACTGTCACCCAAATTGATGTCATCCTCAATGTTCTCCTCCTGAAGACGATGTTCTTGTGGCGCCATCTCCTGTAGAATTGAGAGAACCTCACCTGCTTGAGTGCAAGGCTCCGGTGTCACCTTTAGATGACACATGGTGGGGAAAAAAACGTTTTTCCAGTTGCTTTTTCAGTTCAGCTTTGAGCCTCAACTCTCTCAACTCCCTCTGCAACTTCAGTATTTTTTTCTCAGACTCTTCTTGCAGTTCTTGCTTCAGAAGACGTCTCTTCTCTTCCCGAGCAGCTTGAAGTCTTAATTCTTCTTGTTCACGAAGACGCTTCTTTTCCTCCAAAGTAGCTTTATGTCTTTGTTGTTCAAGCTGTCGTTCTTGTTCCTGCTTTATTAAAAATAGGTCATGCTTTTGTTTTTCTATTAAAGCAGCTCACTCTTGCTCAAGAGCAGATCGCTCATCTTCAAGCTTCTTTCTCTCTATGGCAATCAAACATTCCCTTTCCTCCTCCTTTTCTCTCAAACGCAGTTGCTCATTAATCTCAGGAAATATCCCAAGCTGTTTTAATTCATAAAACAGTGCCCACTCTAACCATCCATCATCAGCAAATTTCCTAATGTCAATGTTAAAATGGTTTGCTACACTTAGCTTCTGTTCTTTTGTGCAGTCTACAAAGACCTGCACTGTGGGCTGTTCAAGAAAATTCTTTAAGTTGAATGCCATGTTGTTGAGCAAAATACAGTAAACAGTTTAGTTAAACAGCTTACCCAAAACAGCTTTTTACTAAATGTTCAGCACACAGATGACAGTGAACCAAAATACAAATGCCCCACTGCCCTTGAATGTACCACAAGCAACACCAGCACACACACACACATACATCTGATTACTCAGAGCAATCAGCAACAATAAGAAGCTTCAGCCAGCTTCCAACTGCTGAAGTCAAGTCCTTCACAAACTTGGTGACTATTTTTTTTTTAAGTTCACGCTTTTGAAAAGCCCCCAAATAAATGTGAACAGAAAAACTGTTCAACCAAGCAAACACCATCAGGTGCGTCAGCTGTGCACCACACAGAACACACAAAACACAGCTCAAGGCTATATGTGAAACTGCCTGTCACAAACACTATGTTTTAACTAATCTACTCAGCGAAGAGTCCCCCATTAAATATTTAAGCTCCCAAGCTCAAATATTGCACAGCAGATGCAAAGAACAAACAAGCAGCTTACTACTACCATCTGTACAAAGTTAATCCCAGAGGACTACAGAATCACAACAAACTAAATTAGCTCGTTCATTCAAATCCAGCACAACTACTGAATCAAAACAAAACTAACCTCAACAGCTTGTTCATTCACATCCCAGACAAATCCTAAACTAACCATGCTCGTTCATTCATATCCCGGACGAGTCCCCATTTTATATGTTACGACCCGTTAGGACCAAAACATACAAAGTGGACACTGACACAGAAAAAGAATTAAAACAAATTTTATTGAATTAAAACTAAAGCCACTCCAAGCTGGCAAGGTCCTCCCAAGCTTCTCACCAGGACTGGAGCGTCCTCTCCTGGATCAGCGTCCAAAGGAAAAGAAATAAAAGAAAGTTCAACAGAAAGGTGGACCGGTGAGTGTGGCCAAAAACAAGAAAACGCCACCCAGGCAGACCCAATCCTGTACAGGACCGTCGTGTCTCCCCAGGCAACGATCTACCTTACCAAAAATCCCCTAAACAAACAAAACACGAGAACTGGACTACTTACACCCACACAGTCAAAAGTACAAAATAAAATGAAAAAGAGAAAAAGGTAACAGTCCCTCACTGTTATCCCCAGCTGTCCCCCTCTTGGACAACTGTAAAGACATTGCCCTCAGTGTCTCCAAACTTAAACAAGCCTCATAGGCACAGGCTAAAGGTTTAACTAGCACTTAAGGTGCCTTAGTCCTCACAGAACTCTAATTAATCAGTCAGAGTCACTTTATGAGCTTAACCAGCTCAACTACTTCTCCCCCTAGAAGCAAAATCACAAACAAAAGGAGAAGGTGGAGCTCTCCTCAATGTTTGCACATCCTACAGCTTTACATATGTCAATCAACACTCAGTTGCCTGTAAGTGTATCTTCAGCAGTTCCAGTGAACCTTAGCTGACATCTGGTGTCTTTCCACACCAGCCTCTACTTGATTAACAAACGCTGTTGTATCAAGCTTTCACCACACATACAACTCTAGCAAACACTAGAGCTGTGATAAGAGCACCATTGCTCTACATGAGCTGTTTAAACAGCCCCAAACCTCAAGAGCTTTAGCTCACACAAACTAGCATGAGAGCTCAACACTCAGTGATCAGAGTGGGTGGAGAACACTCTGGAACACACATAGGCAAAAATACAGCTACCTTAATCAAAACTTGATTTACCTGCAACAGGATCACAAGTTGTTCCAACAAGCACCCTTGCTTGAGTCCACCAACCTCAGCTGGCAATCTCAACCTCACATTAGCTCTCAGTAAGGCTCCACAGTGTTCAGATCTCAGCTCAGACTATTTAAAAGGCTGAGAGCCAACAGGTGTTTCACCTGAGCTAATCAAGCCTGATTAGGCTGAGTGAAAAAATGTGCAACTACAGGCTGCTGGTGCTTTCTTTAGCAGACTACAGCCAACCTAAACACAACAATGATTTTTTTTAAACTCTGAACCCCCTCAGGTTCATAACACAGCATATGAGTTGATGTACACAGTATATGTATGAGGTAGTTAATGTTGGTATAGAGGCAAAGTGGCATATGCAGTAAGGCACATAAGGCACATAAGGCACATTGGGCATCCTTAAATAAGGCTAGTCAGAGAATACTGTATATGTATCAGCAGTATTCTCTGACTAGCCTTATT
>JBBPBX010074855.1:0-17484 GCA_038048925.1 Garcialebias charrua
GAGTGGTATAAGAAGCATTTAGCCGATGTTCAGATCTTACCAGTGTCTGGATTGGCTATTTGGGGATTAAGTGACACCAGTTATCCCTATCTAGGGTATGTTCTGGTAGAAATTTAGTTCCCTGAAACTGTAGTCGGGGCTAGGGAATTACTTTCTGTGTTGGCTTTGGTTTACCCAGGTCCTAGAACTCCAGACCAGACCCCTGTTGTTCTGGGGACTAATGCTAGTGTAGTGATACACCTAACCTCGTGTATTTTAGGCTTGACCTTCATGTACACCTCTCTGCATCTCTTTGGAACTCTCAGTGTTACACCTTCTTGAAGCCTTCAAGGAGACGAGTAAACACTATTTTGGTTAACAATTATTATGAATTAATGGACACTAATTAATCAGATTGAACTTTCTCTTTAATGTGTGTTAATTCAGAATTGATCTACAGTATATTTTGTCATTTTAATGATGATCTGCTACTTTCATGAGCTTTGGCCTTCTGCTGGTTTTATTTCTGCAAAAGCAAGCAGTCTTTGAATCTAAAGCACAAGGTCAGAGTAAACGTTTAACTTGCAGCTTCTTTTGTGTTGTCTATGAAGTTAGACATAATATTCTCTGTGCTCACAAGCAGGCCACCTGGCTGTTTATGTAAACAGTTTTCCTGCTGTCCGTCAAGAGACTTTCTGCCTATGGGATCATACTTCCATCTTTTATTTTGTTAACCAGCCTGTAGCCGTTGAGGAGGTGGGGAGACCCCACCTCCCCCATATAATGGGCACTTCCTATTTGGAAGTTAGAGTTTCGAGGAGAACGAACTGTCAACCTGCTTCTCCCCTCTGAAAGCTGGAGACGGCCCGGTCATGTGTCAACGACCCACGTCTCCGCTGAGATCATAGCCTTACTGTGATCCTTTCACTCATTTTCTGAAAGAATTTGTTTTCTGAAGTTTATTTTGAAAGTTCAGCCAGTAGCTGGTCCTGTTTCCTGCTGGTGAAAGCGTGCTCCTTGCTCGTCTGATATAGTCATACACGCCCGAAGTCAACTGGACCTCAACGGGACAACACAGTCCGTTGGTGTCCACAAACTTCTCAGTCCTCACCTCCAAGGGACTATCGTCACCAGGTAAAGAGGCTTTGTTTGTATGCTGCACGTGTCGGAGGCACAGCACAGATCCGTATGGGAAAGGTGCCACTCTGGTTGTTTCAAATAATTAATTTCAGTTAACTTAGCTTTCATCTTCTTCCTCCTATTTCTTCTTTTCATAAGCGTTTAATCTGTTTAAGTAATGTGCCAACAGAAAGGTCCAACTGTCTGTTTGTTTTAATTTGAATTCTTGTCAACGTAGTTATTAAATCAGAGCTAATATCGATACAAATGTTTAATGTAATTTTTGTGATAGTTTCAATAAAAGGTCTATTTTTTTGGTAGACCAATATAAATTGAAGTTTCCTGTGAAGTTACATTTCTGGCTAATCACATCGTTAGATTTGTTGATTTAATCTGAAAAAGTTGAGACCCCGTGAACTTGGTGGCATGTTTGTGCAGATAAAAGTCTGCTCATACCTGCACGTCTAAAACTATAGGTAAGTCAGTAAACTGACCTCGTTTGTGTTTAATTACACAAACGGCCTATAGATTTCCTTTACATATTGGTGGCCGCGTACAGGTCTGCTGAAAGATTAAATCGATTAAGTTGTTTTTGTAGCTTGATTGTTACGGTTGTTGGCATTAGTTTGCATCCTGTTGTGGACTTATAGAATAGTTTTGGCTGGGGAGTGTCCGGGAGTTGCTAATCGTGGCATTGTCTGGATTATTTTCCCGTTAGAATTATTTTTTCATTCACAGTTGAACGTATGTTTGGAGCTGCGGATGAATGAATGTTTGTTTTTGTGAGACGTTTCATTACGTGTCGCGAGGCTGCATGCATTTTTCGTTTTGTGACCGCCGTGTCACCTCTGCTTCATTCTATTACATCTGCGATTTATTGTTGAAGGTCTGTTTCACACATATGCTGCTCCATTAAGTGCCTTTTTCTGTTACAATGTGTTAGCCGAGGTTCGGGAAAAACCCACTCCGCTGGTGGTCCGGATGTGTTCTGGTTCCGTTTGACGTAAAGTCCGTTTGTTGTACACAGTTAGCGTGCTGCCTTCTTTGGAAGGCGGGGGTTAGCCTGGTTGTGCTTTAGCTCATTGACAGTATTTTCTGCGGTGTAAAAATACGTTTATTTTGTGGAAGAAGGGTCTAGAACCTTGGGTCGGGCTATAAGCTAAACGGTACAGAGACAAGATGGCTGCTTAAAACGCTGTGATTGGTCCATTGTGTGTCGCGTTCAAGAACGTTGGTTTCTGTAGACTCTGGTTGTCAGGTTCATTTTTGCACACATTTCTGACAGTTTATCTGTGTTGTTTGAGTTCTATGCACGTGATATCGTCGAAGACTGGCTTAACCGCGGTGTTTTGCGATATTTATGACTGTTTTAGAACGTTGAAAAGTCCGTTCCTCGCTAGAGTTCAAAAGACCGCAGGTCCGTGAACGCACCGCTCGAACGGCACGTCGCCTGTGGGCGGCGTTAGGTTTGGAAGACACAATTTCCCATGAACACTTGGGTTTTAGAACTACAGTTCTGTCTTCGCTGTGATTGGTCGATTACGCTGTATGTGTTGACGCATGCGCAGTGGGTGAAGCCCGCTCCTCGTCAACTTTCACTTCACAGCTGCTTGTCCCAGACGAGTTTCCGTGTTTGTTTGTCCATTACTGTCTTTGAAAAGACTGTTTAATCGCGGTGTTTTTGAGATTTTAGTGGGTGGACAGAGCCGGTTGCTCTGAAAACTGCCGATCGCCATGTGACCAGGTCACGTGACACCGATTTTGCCGGTTTTATGAGGACCGACCTTATTTCTTTTGAACGCAGTTTAAAAGGTTTCACAGTTCAACCGATTTTGCTCACATGATTTCGTTTTTGTGAGCCTGGGGCTCTGAAGCTGTATCACGTAACGCTTTGGGTCTGTCTGCTTGATGCTTTTCATCCATGTTAGATGTCTGTGGGCTAAAAGTTGCAGCTTCGCTCACTGGTGATAACAGCGCCTCTATAGCGGTCAGATAGAGAAATTACAGTCGCTGTGATAAACTCACTTCCAGCGCTGTGCCCCCTGCTGGTTACATTAGAAGACGCAGTCTTCCTGTAATGTGTACATGTTGAATGTTCCTGTTTTTAGACGGGAACAATTTGAAATATTGTACTCACAGCACACTTTTCGTTTGATTTTTACATAAAATCAAATGTTGATGGCAGAACAGTTACGCAGATTTAATACAGACATGTCTGTTTTTGATAAAATCTGACACTTTTATCATCAATTCTGTGCATAACTAGCTCTCTGTCCCTGTTTTGTTTTAAACTACAAGGTTAAAATAACACACATGAGGCTTCTTTTGTTTTGATTTTCACAAAAATCTCACAACGACAGCCGTTTTTGTTTGACCTTGTCACAGGTCGACAAATTAATAAACATCATTGATTTTTATTTCATTTATCATCTTGGATGTTTTCTGAGCAGCTCATACTCTTTGCATATTTGCAAGCTGCGATATGAGACCCGCTTTACTTGATTTTTCACAGAAAATCAGTACAAAGATGGACGTTCAAACAGGTGAGTCACCTGAGGGGGCCTCTTGCTCTGTGTATCCTAGATGGATGGATGGGGGCCTTGGGATTCCTGCCCGTGCTTCCCGCAAAGTGGGGGAATCTGCTTCATCGTATGCTAATTACTTGGCTGCATGGAACGTCCGTCAGGATAAGTGGGAAAATCCCCTGTCATTCTACGACAGGCTAATCTCGGTCTACTCCGGGGGCAAAACTGTCCCTGGATTAGAGGAAAATGTGGAGTTTAAACGTCTTTTCATTATGAATCTTATGCCTTTTCAAATGAAATGTGTTCATTTTCTGGTTGATTGCAAAAAAGATTCTATGGAAGTGATAAGACAATATGCTACGTCAGTTTTTGAGGCCGAAATACAACCTAGGATACCATCAGAGGTTTGTACAGGTCAAAAGGTCACATCCCACTCGCAGACATTAGAAGAGGTTCCCTCTCCTTCAGAGTGCAACAGTGAACAGGTCCCTCATGATAACAAACAACAGATCAGTTCCAGCTGGACCAGTGACTCAGATCGGTTCACAGGAGGTTCTTCTGCCCCTGCCCCTCAGGTTAAAAACCTTGAGATGAGCAGAGAACCACACGAGGTAGGTGTTCGCTCTCTAGATGAACACAGATGGTTCGGATCGAACCAACAGAGTTCTCTCATGGATCTCACAATGGGTGAGATTCGAAGGCGGTTGCATGGACACCGTGTACCATTGAAAAATGGTCTGTCCCGACATGTACCCGCGAGAAGCGGCCCTCCTGCCCCTGCCCCTCGAACTGCACAGTTTGAGACATGCAATGAGTCACACATGCTCCAGATTATGGGAGCGGCGCCTCCGCGCGTGGACGTGACTGAGATTGTGAGTTGTTTGTCAAATGATTTGATTGTTACAGTGGTTGACCAAGCTGACACAACGTGTGACGTTGTCCTTGATGATAACACAAACAACGTTGTTCATCCTGATGAAGCGACGCACAGCACTGCCTTTTGCGACGTCTCAATGCACACAGTTGACAGCAACAACGTCAACACTGACGTAAATACTGACAGCATACAAATTGCTGAAAATCCGCATCCTGAAGGTCATGTGGCAGACTGCCATCATGATGCTGACAGCGACGATGATTACACAGACGGAGTTACACGTACTCAGAGGCGTGTGCTTAAACCTAGAAGGTTTCTGTGTAAATTTATGAGAATGGGGCACGCTAAGAAAGCTTACCTGCCACTCAGACTGGAAGGGGTGTTCTCGCGAGAAGCACTCCTGGATAGCGGCTCAGACGTGACTATCATGTCGGCCGAGCTGTTTGAGAGGCTACGGACCGCCGCTAACAGTGTTGGCAGAGTGATACCCCAGACAGAATGTGCTATAGAGTTGCGAGGACTCTCGGAAGTGGGAACAACCATGACAGCTATTGCCATGGTTCACATGCAGATTGGCGAGACGACAATTTACCATCCGGTACATGTGTCTACAGTGAACTCCATCCCATTTCTGGTCGGCCAAGATTTTATAAGTCGCTTTGAAGCGATTATAGATTATGGCAGTCAGACAATGTGGGCCACAGTGAGCAGTCCACTGCCATTCGTGGTACCTCCCCAAGGTCAGGACACTGACTGTCTAACAACAGGTACCGCTGAGGTCACATGGGATTCCCCAACCGAGACCACAGACCCGGTAAGTGAACCTTCAACTACAGGTGAGACAGAGGAGACTCAACAGTTGGACCAGACTCTGGCCCATCACGAGGACCTCCTCTGCGAGCTGACACCTTCAGCACTCCCTGACCACTTCCTACCACAGGTAGAAGAGGGTGTGGTGATCCAAGGGTCCCACACCGTTGACGCTGTACTGTCCTGTGGGACAGGTAATTCGGCAAACAGCCAAGCTTTCAGTGAAGTCTTGGTTCAAGGACATCTGAGCCCACAAGGTGACAGTCTACAACACTCTGACAGTCACTTGGACTTCATTGTTACTGATTTTGAGGACCCTTCCTCAAACAAAAGGGGGGTGAACCCATACTTCCTACCACAGGTAGAGGACGGTGTAGAGGTCCACGGATCACACACCGAGAACGCTGTACTGTCCTCTGGGACAGGTAATTCAGTTGTTAGCCAAGCTTTCAATGAAACCTTGGTTCATGAGCATTTGAATTTAGAACTACTCAGAGATGACATAGTTCTTACAGGCTCAAAGAGCACCTCTTCATTCATGAAGTGGCAAGACATACATCACAACGACAGAGACACGCCTGCGACGGCGCCGACCGTTGTGACACACCTGCATTACGCAGAAAGAGGTAAACGTACAGAGGTACGTTGGCCGAGACCTATAAGGTTCCTGTACAAGGTTCCCCATAAACTGCGCGAACAGCTTAAACTAAACAATGGCATCCTAACTCGTGCCCATGGACGGACGTCCACACCCGTGTGCTTGGTCCCTCATGACCACAGGGGGGTGATGTTAGGCCATGCCCATGTCAAGGACAAAGATTTCAATAACCCCACAAACGACAAAGATCTCGCAAACTCACAGACTTCATGGGAAAAGAAGGTCGTCCAAGCACAGGATAGTAAATAAACTAAACAGTTTAAACTATTCTAGTTGCGAAAAGAAACCGTTCCAACTAGAACTTAGAAACGCTAAGCATAAAACCCACAACAAAAACTAACCTTAACAACCGTTTAAATCTGCAGGATTTAATTGACATCGGTTATAAAGCTAAGAACTGTTTTTCTTGTGTGTGACACGTTGGAATCTGACGACCAGAGTGAGTTTGACGTAGTGAAACGTTGTTTTTAGTTGCTTAATTGCTACTTTTGTGTTATTGAAGTTGTTATTGTTTTCTGAACACTCCCAGCCAAAAGAGGTTTTGATTGTTGATAAGTTGAAGACTTAAATGGATTTTAACTATGCCAACATGCTGTTCATTTTGTTAAAGATCTCAATCTTTGATGAGTCATAGTAGATTAATACTACTTAAGGTACTATAATCTACACTGATCTCCCAATCATTTAGGTAGAACCGATTCGATCGTTTCTATTCTAGATCTATTCATTTTGATGAGTCTCGCCATAGACTTCAAAATTTTTAGGGATTACCAAATCTTGCGTCGTTCGTCTAAAAGACAACAGACATTTAGACCAAACTAGTTTCATTTTTATTTTAGTTTAACCTAAACTAATTAATGAATGGAGGAATAGTTTGAAAGAAGAGGCCTTCGTTACAGAAGCCCTCCACATTTCTATAGGTATAGATCCCTATATCTGATTTTTACAGCATTGATCCACCCCTTAATTGGTAATTGTAGCTGATCTAATCCATGATAGCTTACATACCAGGTGCATATAGGTAAGGCTTAATGTAGAATCCCAATCATAAGCCCACCTAAAACCACATAATTGCATGACACATTGAACCAGGGTGGCACCGACTGGAAGCCATCCAGCCTGCAACCTTCGATGTGGGGACCTGCTGATCCAACGTTGGTCTTCAACCTTCATCCAAGGCCCGCCTCCTCTGCTTCAATCGAGGGATCCCCTCTACATGCTGATTAAAACTATTCTTGCTGATGAAATCAATAACCCCCATCGTTGTGGATTTACCGTTGTGGATTATAAGACTTTGTTTCCAAGGGATCACAGACTCAGTTCTCCATGGGTTAACAGACTATGTTTTCCAAAGGATTAAAAGCTTGCCGCAATGGGATTACCTACGAACAGTATGGAATTTCCAAAAACATTATGGGAGTATAATTTTGAACTTTTTGACTTTTTTTTCCACTTGCTGGATTACATAGAGGTCAGAGACATTCGGTGGTATCCTTTCGTGTTGGAACTCATCCCCAAGGACAGGCGATGACTTCCAAAAAGGGGGACTGTAGTGATACACCTAACCTCGTGTATTTTAGGCTTGACCTTCATGTACACCTCTCTGCATCTCTTTGGAACTCTTAGTGTTACACCTTCTTGAAGCCTTCAAGGAGACGAGTAAACACTATTTTGGTTAACAATTATTATGAATTAATGGACACTAATTAATCAGATTGAACTTTCTCTTCAATGTGTGTTAATTCAGAATTGATCTACAGTATATTTTGTCATTTTAATGATGATCTGCTACTTTCATGAGCTTTGGCCTTCTGCTGGTTTTATTTCTGCAAAAGCAAGCAGTCTTTGAATCTAAAGCACAAGGTCAGAGTAAACGTTTAACTTGCAGCTTCTTTTGTGTTGTCTATGAAGTTAGACATAATATTCTCTGTGCTCACAAGCAGGCCACCTGGCTGTTTATGTAAACAGTTTTCCTGCTGTCCGTCAAGAGACTTTCTGCCTATGGGATCATACTTCCATCTTTTATTTTGTTAACCAGCCTGTAGCCGTTGAGGAGGTGGGGAGACCCCACCTCCCCCATATAATGGGCACTTCCTATTTGGAAGTTAGAGTTTCGAGGAGAACGAACTGTCAACCTGCTTCTCCCCTCTGAAAGCTGGAGACGGCCCGGTCATGTGTCAACGACCCACGTCTCCGCTGAGATCATAGTAAAGCCTTACTGTGATCCTTTCACTCATTTTCTGAAAGAATTTGTTTTCTGAAGTTTATTTTGAAAGTTCAGCCAGTAGCTGGTCCTGTTTCCTGCCGGTGAAAGCGTGCTCCTGGCTCGTCTGATATAGTCATACACGCCCGAAGTCAACTGGACCTCAACGGGACAACACAGTCTGTTGGTGTCCACAAACTTCTCAGTCCTCACCTCCAAGGGACTATCGTCACCAGGTAAAGAGGCTTTGTTTGTATGCTGCACGTGTCGGAGGCACAGCACAGATCCGTATGGGAAAGGTGCCACTCTGGTTGTTTCAAATAATTAATTTCAGTTAACTTAGCTTTCATCTTCTTCCTCCTATTTCTTCTTTTCATAAGCGTTTAATCTGTTTAAGTAATGTGCCAACAGAAAGGTCCAACTGTCTGTTTGTTTTAATTTGAATTCTTGTCAACGTAGTTATTAAATCAGAGCTAATATCGATACAAATGTTTAATGTAATTTTTGTGATAGTTTCAATAAAAGGTCTATTTTTTTGGTAGACCAATATAAATTGAAGTTTCCTGTGAAGTTACATTTCTGGCTAATCACATCGTTAGATTTGTTGATTTAATCTGAAAAAGTTGAGACCCCGTGAACTTGGTGGCATGTTTGTGCAGATAAAAGTCTGCTCATACCTGCACGTCTAAAACTATAGGTAAGTCAGTAAACTGACCTCGTTTGTGTTTAATTACACAAACGGCCTATAGATTTCCTTTACACTAGTTTATTTAAGAGGTTAGCCCAGCTCTGTAGCCCAGACACTGGGGTTGATCTAGAGCAGACACTAGGTATCCGGACCAAAACTTCAGAGCTGAGGGAACTTTAGACTACAGGTGAGGAAGAGGACATGGGCTGCGTGAGATGGATAGGGCCTGGCCCACTAACCATACCAGCTGACAACGGCTGTCGGGCCATCTGCCAGGTGAAACTGAGACGCCCATTGGATAGGGAAGTGCTGATGGTGGACATGTCGCCCAGGGACTCACTCCCTGCAGGGGTGCTTCTCCAACCGTTAGTTTTTCCAAGTTCAGAAGTGACTGTGGATAGTTTCCCAGTTTGTATGCACAACGAGTCCGGCCGGGAAGTAATTCTCCCAGTTGGCACTGTAGTGGGACAGTTATGCGCGGTTGATATGGTAACTGGCCCCTGAAGCCAAAACCTCAGTCCGAGGGGATGTCCAACGAGTTTGACCCTTAACTCATTAACTTTGGTGGGTCACCCATCCCAGAGCCTTGGAAAGCTAGGCTGAGAAAAAAATTAGCAGATAGAGCCAACGTGTTCTCCTTGCATGAATGGGATATGGACCTCACTAAAGGGGTGGAGCATCATATTAGGTTGTCTGACGCTCGACCCTTTAGAGAGCGGTCATGTAGACTGGCGCCTGATGACATTGAGGATGTTCGAAAACATCTGCAGGACCTTCTGAGAGAGGGTATTATAAAGAAGTCACACAGTCCATATGCGTCTCCAATAGTTGTGGCCCGAAAGAAAAACGGCAATGTCAGAATGTGCATTGACTATAGAACCTTGAAAAGTCGTACCGTGCCCTATCAGTACATTACCCCTTGCATCGATGATACAATCGATTGCATGACAGGGCGTCGGTGGTTTTTGGTACTTGACCTAAGGTCGGGTTATTACCAAGTCGCCATGGCAGAGGCAGATAAAGAAAAAACAGCTTTCATCTGCCCCCTGTTGCTCTATCAGTTTGAAAGGATGCCGCAGGGAGTCACCAGGCTCCTGCGACTTTCCAGAGGCTGGTCGAGCGGGCTGTGAGGGATATGAATCTGCTTAAGGTGTTGGTTTACCTGGATGACTTGATAGTTTTTGGAAGGACTCTGGAGGAGCATGAGGAACGGCTTCTACAGGTTCTAGACAGGCTTAGAGAGGTTGGGCTGAAGCTGTCCTTGGACAAGTGCCAGTTCTGCCAACCAAAAGTGAAGTACATGGGACACATAGTATCGGCGGAGGGTGTGGCCACAGATCTTGAGAAAGTAAAGGCCGTAGCTAATTGGCTGTGGCCTACTGACCTGAAGTCCCTGAGGTCTTTCCTCGGGTTCTGTGGGTACTACCGCCGATTTATCGCTAACTACTCCAGAATAATCAGACCCCTTACAGATCTCACAAAAGGGTACGGCCCAACTCAGAAGGTGAAGGGTAAGTCGAGAGAGGAGGCAAAAGGCTTCTTCAAAGAGGGTGAGCCATTTGGAGAACGGTGGAGCCATGCGTGTACTGATGCTTTCCACCACATCATAAGTTGCCTCACCAACGTTTTTGTTCTCGCCTTCGCAGACCCTAACAAGCCGTATATATTGCATACGGACGCCAGCTTGAAGGGGCTGGGCGCAATATTATATCAAGAACACCGAGAGGGGCTTCGACCAGTGGCATTCGCAAGCTGTAGGGTAAGCGCTGCCGAGCAACGGTATCCTGTGCACCAACTAGAGTTCCTGGCTCTTAAATGGACGATTGTGGACAAGTTCCACGATTACTTGTACGGGGACAAATTCACAGTGAGGACAGATAACAATCGCCTGACTTGTGTGCTGACCACAGCAAAACTTAACGCCATGGGGCATTGTTGGCTAGCTGCTTTAGCAACTTATGATTTTGACATCCAGTGCCGGGCAATACAAACACTGACGCAGATGTGTTGTCGAGGACCTTTGGGGTTGAAGGGGCGGGATGGAAGCATATATCTCCCATGGTGGTACGTTCCATCTGCATGGTTACAGTGGTCACCGAGCAGCCGGAAATGCCACCTAGTCAAAGTCAAAGTCAAAGTCAACTTCATTGTCAGATCTGCAATATGTACTGTACAGGACATACACAGGACCGAAATTGCGTTTCTCTCAGTCCCTCGGTGCAACAGTAAACATCTAAACATTGAAACACTGAAACATATAATAATAGACATAAGCATAAAATAGTAAAACTAACACTGTCCTGAGTTTTTGCATAGTGGTATAAGAGTATGAAAATTTACACCAACTCTAAAACTAAAACATTAAACATTTAATGAACATAATACTGTCCTGAGTTTTTGCATACTAGTATAAAAAAAGAGTATAAAAAGTATAACTAAAATAAACTAAAGGTTTCTAGCATTGACATTTGCAAAGTGGCAAAGCAGCGTATGAGTTAATGTACACAGTATATGTATGAGGTAGTAGTTGATGTTGTTATAGAGGCAAAAAGTGGCATATGCAGTAAGGCACATTGGGCATCCCTAAATAAGACCGTTCAGAGCACACTGTATATGTATCAGCAGTGGTGTAGATATTAGAGTAGTGTAAATGTAAACAGTAGTAATTAAATGTAAGCAGTAGTAATAAAAGTAAACAGTATTAATAAATGTAAACAGAGAATGTAAACAGTATTATGACTATAGGCAGTGATGTAATACAAACATTAGTGCAAGTATGAGAAGTAGTGCAAACTGTATGAGCACATGACCGAGAGTTTAGTGAATAACCCGTTTGATGACACAGAGTCCAGTGTTAAAATCTTTGTGTTGTGTGGTAATGTGTGAGAAAGTTTTAGTGTTAAGGCAGTTCAAATGGGAGGGGGGGCAGAGCAGGCAGAGTGTTTAGCATCCTGACTGCCTGATGAACAGAGCTGTCTCTCAGTCTGCTGGTTCGAGCCTGGAGACTCCTCAGTCTCCTCCCTGATGGCAGCAGTCTGAAGCAGCTGTGTAGTGGGTGTGTGGGATCACCTGCCATGCAGTGGGCTTTCCGAGTGAGGCGTTTGCTGTGTAAGTCCTGCAGTGAGGGCAAGGAGGTGCCGACGATCTTCTCAGCTGCTTTCACGATGCGCTGGAGGCTCTTGCGGCAGGATGCAGTACATGCACCAAACCACACAGTGATGCAGCTGGTCAGGACACTTTCTATGGCACCTCTGTAGAAGGTGCTCATGATGGGGGTTGAAGCTCCAGCCCTTTTCAGCTTGCGGAGAAAGTAGAGACGCTGGTGAGCCTTCTTTGCCAGTGCTGCAGTGTTCCTGCTCCAGGACAGGTCCTTTGAGACGTGCACTCCCAGGAACTTGGTGCTGTCTACTCTCTCCACTGCGGTGCTGTTGATGGTCAGAGGGGCATGTTGGGCATCCTTCTTCCTGAAGTCCACAACAATCTCCTTTGTCTTCTCCACGTTGAGAGTGAGATTGTTGTGTCCGCACCACAAGGCCAGGCGGCTCACCTCGTTCCTGTAGTCCGTCTCATCGTTGTTGCTGATGAGACCCACCACTGTTGTGTCGTCCGCAAACTTGATGAAGTGGTTGGAGCTGTACGATGGTGTGCAGTCGTGTGTTAGCAGGGTGAATAGAAGGGGGCTCAGCACACATCCTTGTGGGGCCCCTGTGTTCAATGTGATGGTGCTAGATGTGTTACTCCCGACCCGCACTGTCTGTGGTCTCCCGGTCAGGAAGTCTAGCAGCCAGTTACACATTGAGGTGTTCAGCCCCAGACTGTCCAGTTTAAGGATGAGCTGTTGGGGGATGATGGTGTTAAATGCCGAGCTGAAGTCGATGAACAACATTCTAACATAGGAGTCCTTCGTGTCCAGATGTGTGAGAGCTGTGTGAAGGGCAGAGGAGATGGCATCGTCGGTTGAGCGATTAGGTCGGTATGCAAATTGGAAGGGATCCAGGGAGTCAGGGAGGACAGATGTGATGCTTTTCATGACTAGCCGTTCAAAGCACTTCATCAGGATGGGGGTGAGTGCTACTGGGCGATAGTCATTGAGGCATGCGGGCGTTGCCTTCTTTGGGACAGGGATGATGGTGGTGGCTTTGAAACAGGTGGGGACGATGGCCTGGCTCAGTGAGATGTTAAAGATGTCCGTGAAGACCGCTGCGAGTTCCCCTGCACAGTCCTTCAGCACACGACCAGGTATGTTGTCAGGACCAGAGGCCTTCCGGGCGTTAATCTTGATGAATGATCGCCTTACGCTGTCTGAGGACAGCGTCAGCACCTGGCCATCAGGAGAGGGGGGGAGTTTATGTGCTGGTGTGCTGTTACTTGCCTCGAACCGAGCAAAGAACTCATTCAGTTCATTCAGCGCAGAGGCTGAGCTGTCACAGGTCTGGGGGGGTGGTTTGTAGTTTGTGATGGTCTGTATTCCCTGCCACAGACTGCGTGTATCCCTGCTGTCCTTGAAACGGTGAGCTATTTTCCCAGAATACTGCCTCTTTGCCTTTCTGATGCCCCGGTCCAGGTTGTTTCTGGCTGCCCTCAGGCCCACCTGATCTCCCGCTTTGAAGGCAGCATTCCTGGCTTTCATGAGTCTGTGAACCTCAGCTGTCAGCCATGGCTTCTGGTTAGCCCGAACAGTGATGGTTTTAAGGTTGGTTACATCATCAATGCACTTGGTGATGTATGAACATACAGTGTCTGAGTACTCCTGGAGACATGTGGTGTTGTTTGTGGTAGCAGCTTCTTTGAACATACTCCAATCTGTGGTGTCAAAACAGTCCTGGAGTGCCTCTGAAGACCCCTCTGGCCACACTCGTATCTGCTTGCGGACTGGTTTTGTGACTTTCACCAGTGGCCTGTATGCTGGCTTTAGCATAACACAGATATGGTCAGAAGCACCAATGTGGGGGAGGGGGATGGCTCTGTAGGAATTTTTCATGGTGGTGTAAACCTGGTCCAGGGTGTGGTTTCCTCTTGTTGCAAAGTTTATGTTTCTGTATGTTTTTGGAAGAACACTCTTTAAATCTGCTTGGTTGAAATCACCAGCCGTGATGAGAAAAGCATCAGGGTGGGCTGTTTGTTGCTCACTGATGTGCACATATAGTTCATTTAGTGCCTCACCTCTATCTTTGCTGTTGGAGCTTGGAGGGATATATACAGCAACAATCATAACAGCTGTAAACTCCCTCGGTAAATAGAACGGTCTGCATTTAATAGTCATAAACTCCACAAAAGGTGAGCAGTGTTTGTAGACCACAGCAGCATCACGACACCATGCGTTGTTGATGTAAACACAGAGCCCGCCTCCGCGAGTCTTACCTCCCTTGATGAAAGCTCGGTCCGCTCTGTAGCATGTTAGCTGCTCCAGCTGAATAGCATGGTCCGGAACGTTGTTGTTAAGCCACGTTTCCGTGAATACAAACACACAACAGTCTCTCACAGTCTTTTGTGTCGTTCGTAGCAGGCGTATATAATCCAATTTGTTGTCCAAGGAGCGCACGTTAGCCAGAACCATGGATGGAATAGCCGGCCTGTGTGGGCTAGCTGCTAGCCTAGCTCTGATACCTCCGCGTTTACCCCGCTTCTGTTTCCTGTCACGCCGCTTGTGGCGTTTCCATGGCGGGCGCGGTGAAGCGTCACGCCGCTTGTGGTACTTCCACGGCGGGCGCGATGAAGCGTCACGCCGCTTGTGGTACTTCCACGGCGGGCGCGATGAAGGGAAGCTCGGGGCTGGCTTCCAGAGCAGCTCGCAGTCACGAAGCTCACGTAACTCCTCCTCGAGCTCATTTAGCTTCTCCTGGAGTTCGTTGTTTATTCCCAAATGAGCGTTTTTTCCGACATCAAGCAGGAATTCTCGGCTATACTTGCGTTCTTGAACACGTAGACAAGACAAAGACGTGCCGGCAAATTGCGGCATGCAGGACAAAACAGACGAAAGCAACTTTCAGGTAGGTATGTAGATCAGTTAGGTGCCTCTTTTCAATGTATTCCTGATGTGTTCGCTTTCCCTACTCACCTGGATTTGGGTTCCTTAAAACAGTTATCGGGGTCGTGAGATGGAGTGAGTCGCACTTGCCAGTGCTCCGGGTAAAATTTATTTTTTAGTACCACCAAGCCCTCTATATGTAATATTTTTTGCCTATTATCACGCACACAACTTCCATCAAGCATCTCTTTTGAAGATTTTGGATTAAAAATGTCTCAAAAGTCGACAAGATTGAAGGAGGACGCCGAGAAAGATGACGCTGGCCTAATAACCCTCGAGGCAATTACCTTGCTGCTCGAGGAACACCGCGCTACGCTGTCAGCTGAGTTTAAACAAACTTTTCACCAGCTGGATCTCAAATTGGACCAGACCCGGCTCGCGGTGGAGGAACACGGCCAGCGTGTGTCATCACTGGAACTTGTCACTAACGACCTGAGCCAGCGCATGTCGGAGGTGGAAAACACCTGCTCAACTCTGCAGGAGGAAAACGCCAGACTAAAATCTAAACTGGCGGATTTAGAAAGTCGAAGCAGACGGCAGAATATTCGTGTGCTGGGTTTACCGGAATCTATTGAAAGCGGACGTCCCACAGACTTCTTTTCCAACCTGCTGTGCGACATCTTCGGGCGTGACACGCTTCCTTCTCCACCCGAACTGGACCGGGCTCATCGAACCCTCGCCCCGAAACCCGCCTCGGACCAGCGGCCGCGCCCGGTTATCCTGCGAGTGCACCGGGTCCAGGTGAAGGAGCTCATGATCCGGGAGGCTCGACGCAGAGGCAGGCTTGAATACCAGGGAAAACCGGTGCGGATCGTGGAAGACTACAGCCCAGAAGTCCTCAACCAGCGAGTGGAATATAAGGAAGTGATGGCTACGCTGTACTCTTTGGGTTTAAAACCTGCTCTGCTGTTTCCTGCTCGACTTCGCGTGACTTTACCTGATGGACACAGAAAGTGGCTGGGCTCTGTGCAGGAGGCGCAGAAGTTCATAGACAACTTTCAGGCTTCACAGCGCAAGTAATATTTAAACTTTTCTTCTTACTGATGAGCAACGCGCAGTTCCCGCACTGGCTTTGATTATTACACTAAACTTTTCTTTACATGAGGTGACGAACAGATGAGCAGGACTCTGCCCATACTCTCATTATCTGAGACTTTTTTAGTTGCAACTTTTTTTGAACTATTAACATTTTTGAAATGAAACATTTTTCCTTTTCTCGTTTACCTGTTGACTACTTTGAGCTGAATCTTGGGTTAGTCCTGGATTGATTGATAATTAATTTGAGAGTGGGGTTTATTTAACTTTACGTTTGTATATGTGTGCGTGATTACCGGTACACATTTATGTGTATACATTTTTTGGCCTTGCATACTTTAAACTAGTTTGTGAGGTGCTTATAATTTTTTTTTTTTTTTTATTTTTTTTTAGGCATTAGGTATTTAGGCACATAAATAATTGAAGTAGGCCTATCCATGTATAAAAATGGGTGAAATATATAATGTTTTCAATATATTATTTTGAACTATTAACATTTTTCCTCTTCTTGTTTACCTGTTGACTATCTTGAATTGAATCTTGAATTGGTCTTGGACTGATTGAAGATTTAATTTAGGATTAGGATTAATTTAACTTTGTTTATATGTGTATGCGTGATCACACATCTATGTGTACATTTTTGGCCTTGCATGAGGTGCTTATACATTTTTTTTTTCCTCTGATGATACTGGAGCACTAGTTTAAAAGTTAGACAGGAGACTTATTTTTAATTTCTATGGAGCTTGCTGCTTCTGTCTGTTGCAGCTGTCCAGGGTGGGAAAGGGAGGGGGGTGGGGGGTCCATCACTGCCATTAATTTATATTTTCTTTCACTTTGCCAAGAACTGCACAGCCATCAACACATTAGACTGTATTACCTACCTTTCTTATACAAATTATTAGTAATATGAGTGGTCAGTTGGTGTTGTCAAGCTGGAACGTCAAAGGTTTGAACCACCCCGTCAAGAGAAGGAAGGTGCTCTCTCATTTAAAACAGTTAAATACAGGCATTGCTTTCCTGCAGGAGACTCACATTAGAAGTGACGATAGCAAACGATTACTGCAAACATGGCACGGGCAGAGTTTCCATTCCTCATTTCGAGCAAAGGCTCGGGGCGTCTCGATCCTCATCAGTCAAGACATTTCATTTGAACCTTTTCAAGTTAACTCAGATAAATATGGTCGTTTTGTGATTGTTTCCGGTAAATTGTACAACACACCAGTAGTGCTAGTTAACGTTTATGCCCCAAATACGGATGATGTTGGTTTCTTTGAGAAATTATTTTCACTGCTCCCGGACCTAAACACATACTCATTGATACTCAGTGGTGACTTGAATTGCTGGTTGGACCCAGTTTTGGACAGATCCTCTACAAACCCTGCCACAGCCAGCAGGTCGTCCCACACTATTCGTGCCTTTCTATCTAAGTATGGCCTGTGCGATGTATGGCGTTTTTTACACCCAGCTGAGAGAGAATATTCTTTTTTTTCTCATGTTCATCACTCATACTCGAGGATCGATTACTTTTTCATGGACAACAAACTTCTTCCCTCTGTCCGTGG
>JBBPBX010074857.1:4038-14612 GCA_038048925.1 Garcialebias charrua
GTGGGGCTCGGGTCCTCTTGTCCTGTTGGGCCTGGGAGGTGTGCGTCATCGGTGCCCGGGCCTTGGTGCCTAGGCCTGGGGCTGCATCGGTGCAGCGGGTTCCGACGGGGGCCTGTGAGTATGCCGCTGTTGGCCCCGGGGGGTCATTGTGTGTAGTCGCTGGTGGGGCTCTTCCGGTTCTCCCCTATGGTCGGATCTGGGGGGTAGGTGAGTGGTTCGTCCGGTTTGGGTGGCCCTGGGGGCTCCGCACTCGGGGTCCTTCTTGGGGTCTTGGGCTCTGGTCTCCCCTTTGTCTGCCTCGGGTCTTGGGGGTCGGATCTCTGATGCTTCACAGTCACTATTGAATGTTCTATTAGAGAAGCCTTATTCACTTATGCATGCTCACAACCACACACAAATAGATGCAGGGATGCACATGCAGGTATCATATGTAGATAGGAGCCAAGATGGTCTAGTGGCAGGGCTTCTGACTTGGGACCCGAAGGACGCGGGTTCGCGCCCCGGCCACTACACACCTTGGGGTGTCTATGAGTGCACACCTATTTCTCCAGCTCCCCGGGCGCTTTCTATGGCTGCTCACTGCACCACCTGGTGGTGGTTGGGTTAAATGCAGAGACGAATTTCGTCTGTGTATGGGAAACATACACAGATGACAAAAGGACATTATTATTATTATTATTATTTATATACAGGTAGTCCCCGATTTACGAGCGAGATCCGTTACAACGAGGCGCTCGTAAACCGGAAATCTCGTAATTTGGAACGGCCGCCATTTCTCTCGTAAATCCGGAATTTCGCTCGTAAATTGGAACGGTTTTCGCTAGCGCGACTAAAAACACTCTATTTTCATCTAAAAACTACTTTTGAGTGCATAAAAATGATCGGAAACGTGTGTCTATATGCTTAACTAACTAACTGTGGTGAAAAAACACATGAAAACTCAGTATTTTTTTCGTTTTTTCCAAAAATTCGCAGCTCGTAAGTCTGGAACCTCGCAGATCAGAGCGCTCGTAAATCGGGGACTACCTGTATATATATATGTATGTATATATATATATGTAGGTATACGTATATATATTTATAGAAATCTACTGCAAAGCCATGAATATTCTAAGTCTTTTATACATATGTATTTTGTTGCTGTGTTTTGTCATGTTCTTTGCAGGCTTACAGACAGCGGTCAGGTGTATTTGCCTCGTGCTTTCTTAGTGTATATTTATTGTATTTTGTAGTCTTACTTTCCGTCTTTCCTTTCTTTCTATCCTATTTTTAAAAAATCATGATGGTGTGAAGAGGATGGCTGTAAGGTGAGAAGGGAGGCCATCTATAAAAGGAAATTAGAAGAAGAAAAAAAGGTGGGACAGAAACTGCTAATTTAAAAGTCTTGATGAATGAAATTTTCATCAATAGAGGAATCCATTCTGTGTTGAGGAGGACATCTGGTTAAAAACAAACAATGGGGACTTGTTTTATGGAGGTTGTGGAAGAAATTATTAACCGTCATTCAAAAGGTTAGACTAGTTGTGGACCAACTAGATTATTGCTGGAGCAGCTCATGAAGGAACACTGAAGATGGGCCACCTTCTATCCTGATGTTCCACTTCCTGTTTGTCTTCCAGCCGGGACCACGTACATCTTCGGGAAAGGAGGTGCCCTCATCACGTTCACCTGGGCCCCCAACGAGCGGCCCAGCACCCGGGCTGACCGCCTAGCAGTGGGCTTCAGCACGCAGCAGAAGGACGCCATCTTGGTGCGAGTGGAGAGCACCCACGGGCTCGGAGACTTCCTACAGCTGCACATTGTAAGGAGGACTCTCAATAACAGTTGTTTGTTAGTTTTTGCGTGTTTGCTCATTTCATTCTTCATATATATTTTAATCAATAAATCCATTCATCATTTGTCCACCATCATTCACCTGTCATCCATCCACCATCCATCCATTCATCGCCCATTCATCCATCTATCCATCCATTCATCCTTCATCTGACCAGACTCTAGTGTGTAATTAACATTTTCTTCCTTTCAGACGTGGAAAGAAAAACACAGTTTTATACTGTGTATACCGTATTTTCCGGTGTATAGGTCGCACCTTTTTATGGTTTTTTCAAGGCCTGCGACCTATACTCAGGTGCGACCTATATATGGCTTGTTATCACTTTCGGTGAAACAAATTTTTAAATCCAGCTCATTTCACAATTACGTTCATTTATTAAGGAAAAGTTCAGCTCAGACATATATTTGCTATAATTTTTATCAAACAAATAATTGTTTTTAAGTGTTAATCTTCTTAAAAGCCTTGCTGTGCGCTCCTGTGGCAGACATTTGCAGCAGAGCTAAACATAGGTGCGACCTATACACCAGTGCGACCTATCTAGCAGTGTTGTTTTTGACAGCCATTTTGATATCAGTTTTAGTCATAGTCTTTTAGACTAAAATACTTCTTAGTTTTAGTCTGTTTTAGTCATTTCTATATTTAATGGTTTTAGTTCAGTTTAAATCGACAAAAACTTAAAAAATTTAAGTCTAGTTTTAGTCTTTAAAAAAAAAAAGAAAACATATTAGTCAGCTAAAAAAAGTTAATTTTGGGTTTAGTTCCTCTTTAAAGTATGTTGAACAAACAGGCAACACATAGGCAACATACAAAATGAAGGTAAAAAACAGAATATAGACATAAAAACGTCGCAGATAATAAATATAACGACCAACCTGTGTTGGTAAATGGCTGTTTGAACCATCTTTCTATACATACATTGTTCAAAGATTAGAGGAAATTTGACTTCCATCTAATTTCTGTGCAAAACGTTAGGTCTGAAATTGTTAAGTGTTTTTGAAATGTTATAAACACTATAGATAACCAATTAAAACATAACACACTGCTGCCTGCATCGCTTCACACGTCCTCCACAGAACGACAGAAATATCTGCACTTAGTGAAAAAAGAGAGCCCCCCATTTAAATGAGATTGGGTCACGTCAAAGAGGATTACATCTGTGGGTGGATCAGGCCTCAGTGGACAGCATTTGTCACAATATTATTTTCACTTTTGCAGGCATGACAGCCGATAAAAAAAGTTCAAGTCCACAATATTTGTAGCCTGGCCCTCGCCATTCCTACGCAGCTCCGCTCAATTCTCATTTCCCTTCACTGCTGGGTCTGGCATTTCTCCCATCCACAAGGATGTCTCCGGTAGGTTTTGACCGGACCAATCAGAGAACAGAAGGCGGAGTTTTGAACGACGTCGACTGACGTCGTCATTCAAAATGGCTGCCGCCACGAAGGAATTTTCAATAAAACAAGGTAAAAAACTATTATTTCTCTGCTGAGAAAAAATAGATTTCATAGCTGACGTTATATCAGAAGTGTTCCTGAGCAATCAGAGAGCAGAAGGCGGAGTTTTGAACGATGTCGACTGACGTCGTCATTCAAAATGGCTGCCGCCACGAACGAATTTTCATCAAAACAAGGTAAAAAACTATTATTTCTCTGCTGAGAAAAAATATAGTTCATAGCTGACGTTATATCAGAAGTGTTCCTGAGCTTAACAGTTCCTAAATCAATTCACGAAATGGTCAAATCTGCTGGATATTAAATAGTTTCGGTTTGATATTTTCCAAACAGCCTCGGGTGCGCTACGAAAATAAATGATAAAAAATCGAATTTTATCTCAAATGTTTCATCTAGGCCAACAGTCAGTAAATTAAAGACATATAATTACACACTGGTGGCAGAAAAAATATCCACCGAGTGGTTTCTGAGCAATTTATCTGATAGCCTGGACCTCGTCAGGCTAAACTAACAAAACTCTGCCTCCTGTTCTCTGATTGGTCCATTCAAAAATCTCCAGGAGAAATCGTTGTCTATGGCAGAGATGCCAGACCCTAGTCCAAAGCGAAGTGAAGGACATGGGTCTGGTATCAACCAGGCTACAATATTTGGGTTGTCAAGGCCAAAAAGAAAATGACACTGGGTAAAAAAAAAATAATGAATAAATGAAAAAGAAGGGAATTGTATCTGTATTATAGTTCAGAAAGTCTATTTTTTTTTATTTTTTGCTCGTTATTCTATTGCACAATTCATAATCAAAATCAAAATAATAATAAATGGAGCACTGAGTTTGTCACTGAAGATGCTGAGTTCTTAACTCAAGTAGTCATGGGAGTTGTAGTTCTTTCCCTCTGACCTATCACAGTGTGTCTACACAGCCCCGACAACCAATCACAGAACTTGTAGTCGTCATGGGAGTTGTAGTTCTTTCCCTCTGACCTATCACAGTGTGTCTCTACAGCCCCGACAACCAATCACAATACATAAACAAACGCCACGGCCATTTTGAACAGAAAGTAGCTATCAGTTAGCAAAAGTTTCCGGACTTTTCAACACATAAAAACGCTTATAAACAGAGCAGTAAAATTCTGAAATATAGCAAATCACATTCTACAGTTACACTAAGCTCAACGCTCAGCAACACAGCGATTCAACTGTCGAAAACAACGACGGACTCTCTCGGAACCGTCTCGAACCGTTCGGTCCACACTAGATCCTGGACACACCAAACCACTGAGCAGAAAAAGTTTCTGACAGCATATGCTTGTTTACCCGCTTCAAATGCAATAACTACACAATAGCACTTCCTCGCAGTTGTTATAAATGAGCTTATTAGGCAAAAAGTTGACGCGGAGGTCAAACGTGAATGCGCTATTCTGTGACAAGTCAGCAGCAGTGAGTCCAAACAAACAGAACCAGAACCTGACCCACACACACAGCAGCGACAATTCTATAACCAAACAGCTTCAAACAAGGACAGGATTTATTAAAAAAAATACATACATTCGGTTCTTCTCTCACAGTTGGGTTAAATACTAAGTCCATAAATCTTTTCTGGGCTGGCGGCCGGCCGGCCACCGACCGAGCTCCTTTGTGCAACATGCTGCTGCAGGATCTTCCATGGTCCAGTTTGAAAAGGAAGTCACAGGTGAGCGCGCAGCGCGTGGCCATGCTGAATAAACACCGCGGTGGTGGGCGTGACCAAACAGCTGACTTTCCGACACAGAATATAATTATGGGCACTTGGGCAGAAATATAAATTATTGATTGAACGAAACATTTTCGTTCAGTCTCGTCTCGTCTAACGAAAACTCACACACATTTCGTCACGTTTTAATCATTAAAGGTTCAGTATGCAGTTTCTGTAGAACTGCAGCAGTTAGAAATATTTTCAACAGGCAAAGCATTCTGATCCCTCCCCCTCAGAGCCATATGTGGCTCTGCCCCCTTGTGGTCTGTTGAATTTCAAATTCAAGCTCTGTTTTTATTGGCTGATTCAAATTCAAGCTCTGTTTTTATTGGCTGGTTACAAACTCTGTTTTTATTGGCTGGAAAATGGCGGGTCACCTTTTCTTTTTAGAAATGCTTATTTACCACCTGGAGAAGCAAGGGGACAATATTTTTTTTAATTTTTTTTCAGAGATTACCTGGCTAACATCAGTCTGTCAGGAGGTAGTGACAGAGTGAAGAAATATGTTCATAAAAAAAGCTACATACTGCAGCTTTAAAGAGCAATGATTATTTAGTTACCGTTTCATTATTGTCATGAAAAAAGGGGGCGTTGACGAAAAATTTACGTCAGCGTTACGTCAACGAAAACAACACTGCTATCTAGGGATTTTTCCAATCTATTGGTGATACAGTAATTGGACAATGCGACCTATACACAGGTGCGACCTATACACCAGAAAATACTCTTTGTAAAAACACAGAAGTGGTTCCAACTCATGGGCAAGGTGCTGAGAGTTACATGCTCCATCCTCCATCTCATTATCATTGAACACATTTAGGAAAAACAAATAATTATCTCAAAAGTTTTAGGACATATTAATTTTGACTCCATTGTTTTGACTGAAATATGTGTGTCACGAAGGACTTTTAGATTACAATTTTTTTTTAAGGGTTAACATTTGTATATATGGACATTTAATTTAACTAGAGAGAGATACAAACAGTATTTGGTAACCAAATTTAAGATAAAAATTTGTAGACACGATCTTGTTTTGCACTAACAAAAAGTAAAGCACTCACGCTCCCCTTTTAATTTATAAAGCAGAAGCAGCTAAATCTCCTTTTTTAAATTTTAATAAAGTTTCATCAGGATGATGTTCATATTCTTGGCAGTAGAACGTCACAGCTTGTGTGTGTCACTGCTTGGTTGCATCCCAAACCAAATATTGAGATTAAATCTGAACAAATTAAAACACCACCACAGAAAGAGACAAGTTCAGATCAGTTTGCTAGATGTGTTGTGAAACACGAAGCGGTCGACACGAAGTGGCTGGACGCCTGTTTCAGTGTTTGCTCACAGGATGTTTGTGTTGTGATGACAACAGTGCCATCATGAAAACCACATCTTCTGACAGAAATCAAACAGTTATGTTCTGTTCGTCATAAATGGCCCAGAAAGGCCTCCTGAAATCACAGCATCTGCTTCATGGTTTACCTCTGATCGTAGGAGTTTCTTCAACAATCCAGCCTAAACGTAGCAACATACGCCCTGCAGAAGTCTTCAGTCAGCTCTCGTTTCTGGTCCTGATCTGCTGCTCTTCAGATTCTCTTTTTCATTGCAACTGCTATTTCACTCCGTCAGTCAGCGGTTGTTTTCAGGGATTTTTTTTTTAAAGCTTTTTTATTCTGACCTGTCAACTATCCATGTATGTAAAGGTTCCAGAACTGAAACGGGTCATGCTGTGTCTACAAACTGCAGATAAGGTTGAATGAATGAATGAATAATTATTAAAAATATGTTTTAAATTGGATCTTGGAGCAGCAGTTTGGTACAATTTGTTCCCATTTCTTCAGCAGAATCCATGAAAAATGCCAATAATTGTTTCTTTTTAGGTCAGACCCTTCTTTTGGACATCTATTTGTCCACTTGTCACACATTTTACATTTCACATTTGTTTAGGCACACTCCACACAATAACCTGTTATAGTCAGGTTTAAAAATGGGACAGTAAATGAGCTGAACGTCCCCAAAACAGAACTTAAAACAAAAAAAACTTCAGGAAGTCTGGAAACAAAAGCTTGGAAGCAAAAAATACAGACATGAAGGTTAAAACTTATTTCACTGCCAGAGATAATTGGATACTCTGAAAGAAAGAAAAAAATATAAACAAGCACCAGTTGACCATTGAGTCACAACTGAAATGTTTTGGTGTTCATGACAAGAACTGGAGCTTTAAGTGTAAAAAAATAATAATAATAAAATAAAATTAAAATAATAATAATAATATTCAGGCTACAAAACAAATTTAATGTAGGAAAATTATTATTTATTTTGGGGTTATGTAGCTTTTAAAATTTTAGATCCAAACCTGTTTTTTTCCTACGTTCCAATATCTGTGACTTTTCTGAGCGGTAACGCTTTAATTCAGAGTTTACTGCTATTCATAGTGTAGTAGTGATTTATTTCTAGCTCAAACAAAAGCCTAAAGACCTCTACTGCATTGGGTTTGTTTTTTAACACAGGCACAATAAAAGAAGTCCATTGTCCAAACAGGACGATTTCCTATTCTGGTTTAATCCAATTCACCACCAAGCATTTGTGCTTCCTACCACACTCCTACTCTACTCTGGTCAAAACCACAGGCCCACCCCATTGCATGCTGGTCCCACAGTCCCCATGAGTTCCCACAGTCTCTAGTTATCCTTCATAATTCATTCAATCTTTATTTATTCGGGTTAATCCCATTGAGCCCCGGGGACTCATTTACAAGAGAGACCTGATTTTAACAAAGAGTGATGACAACAGTGGACAACAAAGACAACAGTAGACAATCATAAAGGATGCAAGTAATGGAACAACAACAGCAAAAAATACAAACAATTTTTTTAACTGTATATTACAACGGAAAAATAATCCCATGGGGCTTGAAAAAATTATAATAATTTAAAATGTGAAAAATATAAATAGCTCCTATTCATAATTTGACAGAAATACCTGAAAGTTCAATTTACAGCAGTGTTTAGCTGAATGGGTTGGAAACAGAACCAGTGTTTCTCCCCTGCAGGGACATTTTTTTAACCTTTTCTTTTAAATTGTAATGGTTTTACGTGTGACACTGACCTCGCCCTCCTTACAGACAGGATGTAGATCACAGCTGGGAGCAAAACAAGCGAAGTGATTATTTTTCCTCCCGTTTCCACCAAATTTCTTCCAAGCAGACAGTGTTGAGTTTGACACCTCATTACCACTCGTCAGAGGAGGAGGAGGAGAGTTCAGGAGCTGCTGAGGTCAACTTCTAGTCTCTCTTTGGTACAAGTTGCTCTTATATGAAACCATAAAACACAAGTTCTGACAATTAAACATGTTGCAATAATGAGTAATAGGATACAGTAGGATAAATTGTAATATGATACAATCAAATATGACTCGACTTTCCGTGCGTGCGTCCCTCTTCGGATGGTGCGTGCGCTAATTGCAGAACTTTGTACCTTGGTGCAAATTTGCCAATAAAGATATATTCTATTCTATTCTATTCTACAATCAGTATGATACTTTATCATATGATGGAATACAATACAAAACAATATAATGTGGTACAGTTCATTATGGTATGGCCCATTTCAACAATGTATGGTAAATGGTAAATGGACTGTACTTATATAGCACCTTTCTATCTTATGAAGATACTCAAAACACTTTTCACTACAACCTGTGCCCTCATTTACCCATTCATACAGCACTCTATCTATACAACGAATAATCAGTGCTTTATCACATTCGTACACCATTCAATACGTGGTACAATACAATACACACATTAGGATTAGGGCTGGGACGCAATAAAAGAATAATTGAGTTAATTACATGTCTTTTGATTAATTTATCTTGATTATTCACATTTTGACCACGTTAATCAAATAGCCACATTCGACACAAAAATCAGTTTTTCAATTTTATTAACGTATTGTTGATGGCTGAGAGAGCCTGGGATAGTCATTGAACAAGGTCACTGGTGCCTGTCGCCGCGACAACCAAAGGACCTGCTGGTGGACATCAGCAGTGATGGAGGCCGTAAAGCTGTAGAAGAAAGGATTCAGGACTTGGTTGTCCCGGAGGATTCCTGAAGCAGCTGACGGGTACAGGGTGTCCAGAAGGACTGCGGCTTCAACGGTTGCGGAAGCAAAACCTCGGGCATGGAAGGAATTTGGGAAGGCCACGGACAAGGACTTTCATTCGGCCTCAAAGAAGTTCTGGCTAACTGTTCAGCGACTGAAAAAGAAAAACAGACCCTATCCCAGACTGTGCTTGGTTTAGGTGGGGAACTGCTGGCCCGAACTGAGTACAGTATATTGTTCAGCGGGGGAAGGAGCTCATCAAGGTCCTCCTCAATCCACCTACCAAGTCCACCTTTGAGGAGGCAGAGTCAGAGCATTCAGGTAAAGATGAGTACATTACCATGGCAAAGGTCACAGAGGGAGTCAAAAAGCTCTTCATTGGCAGGGTGCTAGGAATGGAAGAAATTTGCCCCAAGATGCTGAAGGCTCTGGATGTGGTGGGGTTGCTATGGTTGACACGTCTCTTCAGCATCGCCTGGAGGACTGGGACAATCAATGCCTGTAGATTGGCAGACCAGCTGGTGGTTCCCATTTTAAAAACGTGTGTTCCAACTGTCATGGGATCAAACTTCTTGCCCTCCCTGGTCATGAGGTTTGGATCAGGACCCAAAGAATCACCAAGCAACTGAAATGAGATTCCTTCATACGGTGCCTGATGGTACGTCCATACCTAACAGCGTTTCAACTGCAGGAGCGTCCAGTTTACATGCAAAGTCAATGGGGGGAGGCGCGTCTTGGCGTCGGGCGTCACGTCACGTGCGTGTTGAGCGTGCTGGAAAGCATTTTCCGTGCACGTGAACCCGCGTCAGTCTCCAAAGCACGCCTTGAACATGTTGATGATTTTGCCGTTCAAACGTTCAAACGCCGTTCAACTCTCCCTGATTGGTTGATCAGGGAGAGTCGGGGGGAGAAGAGAGGGGGAGAGTCCCTATGTGACACGGAAACGAGGGGACGGGTATTGCGCAACTATGTGACATATTGTTTGTGGGACACAGAAAAAACCCGCGAAGTCGTGTACTATGGAAGAGAAACTCATTGTAGCTGTGTGTTCGCAACAAGTCCTTCACGACCAGTCAAGTCTGCTCTACAGAGACAGAAATAAAAAGCTCCTTGCCTGGCGGAGTGCAGTGAGGAACTCGGTACAGTATACCGGTAAGCTCCTCCGACACACCCCGCCGACACGCTGCCGCAGCTTCGCGTTCTGGTCTGGACACCACTGTGGGTCCAGTGCGTCCACTTGCGTGGGTGACGAGCTTTTTTGAAGTTGAAACGCTGTTTGGTGTGGATGTACCATTAGAGATAGGAGGAGGAGCTCCATCATCCAGGGGAAGCTCAGAATAGAGCTCAGTGTTTCCCCTAAATAACTTGCCATGGCAGGGTGCTCATCTTGTCCGTGATTTTTTATTTTTTATTTTTTTTGTGGGGAGGAGTGGTGGTGGTGGACATGTCCTGAGCTGTGCCCT
>JBBPBX010074859.1:0-17483 GCA_038048925.1 Garcialebias charrua
CCCCTATAGTTGGAACACACCCTACGGTCCCCCTTTTTGAATAGGGGAACCACCACCCCAGTCTGCCAATCCAAGGGAACTGCCCCCGATGTCCACGCGATATTGCAGAGTCGCGTAAGCCAACACAACCCCACAACATCCAGAGCCCTAAGGAACTCAGGGCGAATCTCATCCACCCCCGGAGCCCTGCCACCGCGGAGCTTTTTAACCACCTCGGTGACCTCAGCACCAGAGATTGGAGAGCCCGACCCAAAGTCCCCAGGCTCCGCTTCCTCAGTGGAAGACGTGCCAGTAGGATTGAGGAGGTCTTCGAAGTATTCCGCCCACCGACTCACAACATCCCGTTGATTATTGTAAAGAATATATATTTGTATACATTTTTTTTCCCCTTTTTTTTCCCCAACTAAAACAATTAACTGTGCAGGCATATGTGAATTGTTTTTTTATTGTGGAGAAAATGAGTAATCCACTTTGTACTTTGAAGAAATAAAGCATAAAGTTAAAGGGAGTATAATTTATTCTGTGTATTAGTACCGGTACTATCCACATTTGCAAAAGAAATGATAGGAAAACTGCTAAAACTAGTCATTTTTTTGTTGTGGATATAACATCCAACAAAATTCAGTTTAATGGTAAATTTGTCTTGAAAGAACCGCTGCAGAGGTACCAAAGAGCCACATGTGGCCCCAGAGCCGCAGATTGCAGACCCCTGGTCATGATGCTCACCTGCATCAGAAACCTGCAGCAGCAGCATCACTCGGTGATACTTTCATTACTGGTACACTGTGGGCATACAAAGCCTTGCGTTCCTTTAGCTTATAGAAAGGGCAGCTGTTGGTAATTTCTCCATGACAGCCTGAATACAGATGTGCGGTTAGCAGCTGTTTCTGAAGTGATCATCACGTTGTTTGAACTCTTTCACGTCACAGAATTTTCAACACATGATTCGTTGAGCAGCTAATGAAATTCTCCAGCAGGAAGATCATTCATCGTCCTTTTATCTGTGCTGATGCTGTACTGAGGTCAGCTGCGCAAAGGTTTGTGTCCAGCGCCCCCTCATGGAGAGATGTAGTACTGAATGCAAATAATAATAATGGTGTAATTATTGAAGATAAACTGTCATGGAAACAGCATATACATTTTGTAAAAACTAAAATATCTAAGTCCAATGCAGTATTGTATAGAGTAAGAGACTTATTGACTAATAATGCTTTGTATTTGCTTTATAATAAATTATAGTCCAGCATTTGACTTATTGTGTTAATGTTTGGGGTACAGCGTGTAAAACTATAACAAAGCCTATTTTTATTTTGCAAAAAAGAACTGTAAGAATAATAACAAGAAAGCGTTATTGTCATCCTTCTAGTATTTTGTTTTGTCAATTGAAATTACTTAAGTTTTATGATTTGGTGGATTATAATATTCTTTTACTTGTGTATAAAGCTCAGAATTACTTACTACCATCAAATATTCAAGCGTATTTTGTGAAAAGGAAAAGTTGTTATAATTTAAAGGGAATGGATATTTTTGTAAAACCAAAGTATAGAACCAGTTTAAAGGGTCGGTCTACTACAATACAGGGAATAGGTCTGTGGAATAGTTTGGAAAACGATGTAAAAAAAAAGTGAAGTCAATGTTTATATTTAAGAAAAAGATTAAAAATATTTTGTTGAAAAGATACATATAAGTTACTTAATATCAAATGCATTCTAAACGGTAAATTTTGATAAGTTATGTATTTTGCTGTATAATGTATAGATGATTATTGTTTGAATTGATAGTTTGAATTGATTTTGTTTAAGAAGGAGCAGATACGATAAGATTTTTTTCTTCTTCTGCTTCCTTTCATTTTATATATTGTTTTTTTTTATTGAAATTGTCTTTGTTTTAAAATTGAAATGAATGAATAAATAAAATAAATAATAATAATAATAAAAACAGGGGCAAATCTGCATTTTATATGATCTCATCTTCTTGCAGCTGGGACTCACTGATGCTCACAGATTTTTGTTTTTCTTTTTGTGACTGTATGTGTGTCACAGGTTTATCCGTAGCGGTGCGTCACGAGTCACTGTACTCGGGTCTGTCAGGGTTTAACGGGGCACTGGCCTGCATGTCTGTTGGAGGACTCTTCTTCACCTTCAGTTGGAGGACGCACCTTTTTGCTGTTGCAAGCGGTGACACAAACACACAAACACTTGTACACTCACTCTCTTTCATTTTGTCCCCGTTCTGATGTAACATTGTCCCTGTTCTGTTGTAACATGATATAACTTGTCAGGCCCAGTTTATAATCAGAGAAATTGTTTGATTGGGAAACAAAATGCAGCGAGTGTTGAATGATTGTCGACGTTTAATGAAGAATTAGTTGTTCAAGGATTTTTTTAAGAGATAAGAGATAAGAGATAAGAGATTCTTTATTAACATTGCACCAGTTCTCACCAATACAACGTGATAATGTAAACACAGTCATCCAGAGGAGGGGCAGAGAATGTTAAGCTGCTGCAATTCAAAACACATAACATGTTCATCAGCGCGGCCGTCTCTCATCCGTCCTGGATGAAGAGCAAATCAGATATGGAAAAAGGAAAAACACAATAGGTATCATTTGTGATATTCAAAAAAAGAATCTATCAAAGATTGCCTGAAGACACTCCATGATAAAGTCCCAAAAACTCTATCAGCATAAGCACAACCAGACGAGACATTGTTGCAGTTTTGACGACATGCAAGGAGATATAGAGTCTGCGAGTAACTTCAGAGAACACAGTTCAGCAGGTTGTTCAGCTGGGCGTTATCCGAGGCACGCACAGAGATCTCTGGGGGGGGGGGGAGGTCAGCAAGGTCTCTTCAGCTCTACGCTCCAGGAGAATAGTTTCCAAACAGTCTTCTTTTCAAGGACGTGTGCAGAAACCAGATTAGATAGTCTTTTGTTTATCTTCAATCCAGACCACAGTGTTCTTTTCACTGCAGCCTTCCAAGTCCAGATGCTGTTTCAGGGCCAAAATTCCAAATCATATGAGGTTCCGCTCTATGAACCCCCATCTGTGCCCTGATTGAGCCCGGGCGGCTGTAAACGAGTTCCAAAGCGCCCTGCAGGTCCGCGGTGATCTACCGCCGCTCCCAACGTGCGATTGAGCTCGTACAACAGCTGGGATGAGGAGCCCACAGCCCGGATCAGAGAATCTTGCTGATCAGGAAGTTTCGCCAGCGCGCTGATAGCCGCCGAAACCTTCCTCAGCTTCAAGTAACAGCAGAATGGAAGGTGCATGGAGCAAAACTGTGGCTAAAAGAAAAGGAAATAATCAAACCAAAACAGAATACAGTACCTAAATGATCACAACCGAAAAGTTAAACTACATGTAGTTAAAATAAGCAAACTATGACCAAAGAAAGCCTGAACAAAATGGTACAAAGGCTAAAATAAATAATACCTGAAACATAAAATTAACAACAGTGCAGCTAAAGCTAAAACGAGCAAAATGGTGTATAAAACCTCAAATTTGAATAAATAGCTAAAGCTCTACTGTAGCAAAATTACAGCTAAAATATAAATTGAATCAAACCATAGATAAACTAAAATTGGTCAAATTGCTACCAAAAGCTACTTTTATCTAAACTATAACCAAAAAACAAACTAGATAAGGAGTAGCTAAATTTTAACATTTGCTAAGCATCAGCTAAAGATTAAATTTAGCAACCAGTGGCTGAAAGCTAAAATGAGCAAAACTGTGACTGTGCTGTCCTCACGACACGTGACTATGTGAGGCTAGACAGCCAGCTAACAAAAAGTAAAGTAATAATAAAAAAAGTCCCCACTCAAGCTTGCTTTCTTGATTTTACTGAAGACTTCTTGAACTTTCTTTACTTTGTAAGTTTTTGTAACTGAAATGTACAGAAAAGAAAAACAACTGAATAATACATGCCAACACACACCACGCTTAAACAATACAATAGCTTAACTCAACTTAGCTCAATATTACAAACACGTTAAATGGTGTTTTAATACTTACAAAGACGAAAACCTTCCAAGGTACAAGTGGTAAGAGCATATTTAGTGCTATGAGTTATCTTAACTGCTGTTAACTGCTGTTAACTGCCGTTTTTGACCAACTTGTCCTGATACGTCAAAGATTGTACCTTAAGCAAGAGTGCTCACTCCTAGCGTGCAGCATGTAAAACGATATTCTCAAGGGAGAGAGGAGCCACTCTGACCAGAATTTAAAACCCAAACATCTTCTATGTTTCTACCATGCATTTACTTAAACTAGTTATAACTTTAAATTTCTGTCTTTTAACAAAAGGCAGCACACTCCCCGCTTGATATAATCACATTCTATCACAACAAACAATATTACATATTTGAACTCACTTGGTCATTTAGCATCAAATGACAATCACTCGGTTTCTGAAAGTAAAACAATAATCTCTGAAACTGGTCTTAAGAATACTTTAACAGTCCCATTTTGTACAATTCATACTTCTACTTTGCGGACTTTTGTGTCTCTGCTGGTAAAAGTCCTCACCACCAGTCCCATGGGCCACTCGTTCCTGCTAGCCTGAGTCTTTTAGCAGGACCACATCTCCTTTTTTGACATTAGGTCTGGTTTCCATCCATTTGCGGCGACTTTGTAAAGTGGGCAAATATTCTGGTTTCTTTGCTAAAGTCTTTCTCAGTGATGAAAGGCGTTTGAGGGCTTGTCCTCTATTATTAGGCAGCTTTTTTCTCTGAGAGCAAAAAGGTAAGGGTGCCACCCAGCTGTTCTCTTGGTTTTGATAGACTTCATTGTCCATTATTGTTAGAAATGTTTTTTCATCAATTGACATAGCTTGTTTGTCATCATACTCAGACCTAACAAACACAGTGTGTCCCAAACTATCCGTGTCACAGGCAGTGTTTAAAGGAGCCCCATAATTCTCTTTAACATGAATTATGTTTGGGCAGGGCTCAAAGTAGGATGCACGGCCATTATCTAAGGTGTGTGTTCTGTAAACGTTGACCTCTGACTGACCATGAGCGTTTCCTAAACACACTTCTCCCACAATAACCCAACCTAAGTCTAGCCTCTGGGCATAAGGTGCATTGTTGGGCCCGTTGATTTGCTCACGTACCTTATGAACCCTGAGGATGTCCCTGCCCAACAGTAAAAGGATAGGAGCATCGTGATCGACAGGTTGGATTTTGTCTGCAACTTTGAGTAGATGTGGGTGATGCTGCGTCATCTCAGGAGAGGGTATTTCACCTCTGTCATCTGGAACAGAGTCGCATTCTATCAGAGGAGGTAGCTGGAGGCTGATCTTTCCATCCATGGACTCGATGAAGAAGTTTACAGCTCTCCTTCCTGATGTCTGTGCTTTTCCAGAGCAAGTCTTTAATGTGTAAGGAATAGGACTGGACTCAATATCAAAAAGGCTGAAAAACTCTGACTTTGCTAGTGACCTATTTGACTGTTCGTCTAGTACAGCATACATTTTAATAGCTCTTTCTTTTTGGCCAGCAGGATATGCTTTGACTAGACTGATCTTAGAACATGAGCGTGGACTATCACCTTGTCCACATATCTCTGTGCATTTTGAGACAACTGAGAGTGAGTTGTCTACTTGCTCTTCACTGTCATTGTTTTCTTGTATTGTGCTCTCTGGAGTGCAAGAGGGACCAGGATGCATTGCTGATAAGTGTTTTGAACTGTCGCACTCTATGCATTTAACTGCTACTTTACAGTCTTTTGCAAGATGTCTGACAGATCCACAGCACCTGTAGCAGATGTGATGCTCTTTCAAGTAGGTCTTTCTTTCCTCAATGGGTTTATTTCTAAAAAGCTTACACTTTTTGAGCGGATGTGGTTTTCTGTGGATTGGGCACTGGCGATCTGGTTCCTCCAATTCATTTGGACTCCTTTGCTTAGACTCTGCTGTGATCTCTGTTTTATGTGCAGAAACAGTAGTTTTTTGACTGTTTGGTTTCAGTTTTTCTGCGTGAGAAAGGAAATGGCTGTTAGGATTGAATATTGCAAAGCTAGGGTCATTTCTCATTTTTGCCTGCTGCTGGATGAACTGTGTGAAAACTGTGAAAGGAGGAAATGACACCCTATGAGTCTCTTTGTACTGCGTTCCTACAGTTGTCCATCTTTCCTGTAAGTTGAAAGGAAGCTTTTCAACTATTTGTCTGACTCCTCGAGCTGTGTCTAGGTATGCAAGCCCAGGCAGGCCACCATCTTGTTTAGCACACTGAAGCTCCATTAAGATGTCGCCGAGCTCTTGCAGTTTAACATTGTCTTTGTTTGTCAGCTTGGGAAAGTCTTCTACTTTTTTTAAAAGTGCGTCCTCAATAACCTCGAGTGAACCATAACACTCTTCAAGGCGTTGCCAGATCCTCTCGGAACCTGCCGCAGGATTGAGGACGTGTACAGCACGAATGCGTTTTGCCTGTTCAGATGACTTTGGACCTAAATATTTTGTCAATAAGTCTAATTCTTCTCTTGGAGACAGACTTAGGTCTTTGGTGGTGCTGATGAATGAGGTTTTCCATGCCCAATAATTTTCAGGTTTGTCATCGAATTGTAGAAGACCTGTACTCACTAATTCTTTGCGGATAAGGTATTTTGCAAAATCTTGAGTATTGTTTGTCGAGCATGTGTGCACAGTCGGCTCCTGTTTAATTACACTGTTTGTTGATAGTGGGTTTGTTTGAATGTTGACTGCGACAGGATTGGCTACCTGTGCACTGCCTTGTATTTTTTGGGCATGGTCATTTCTTTCATGAGGCTGTTCTTCATTGTGCTGAGTGTCAGGGAATAACTCACACTGCTGTTGAACATATTCACTCGTTCGCTGCGCAGGGCTGTTAGGTTCCGCTTCAACGCAGAGTTCTCTGCAGAGCTCCCCGCTCTGATTCTCTGCTTCTTCATAAGCTGTGGCTTCTGCTTCAGCTGCAGCTATTGCTTTTTGACACTGGAGGACATGTAGATCTGCATCTAGTTCAGCTTTTTGTTTCATCATGTCAGCTTTTTGTTTCATCATGTCAGCTTCTTTTTTAGCGAAGGCTAGTTGCGCACGTGCTGCTTGAGCTTTAGCGTAGGCCCTCACAGCTGAAGAACTTGTTGATGATGAAGACGTTCGATGAGACTGCCTGGTGGGTGCTCTGGATACCTGTGACCTGGTGTCGAATGGTTGTGGTTGCTGCTCCCCTGTAGCTGATTGAGTGGTAACTTCTGGTTGTTGCTCATCACCAGTTGCTTCACTAAAACAAATTTAGCACAAAAAGCTAAAAATGAAATGTAGCAAACTAGCTAAAATCTAAATTTATTTAACCAAACCATAGTTAAGATAAAATTGATCAAATTGTAAGCAAAAGCTACATTTATCTAAACTAGAAACAAAAGCCAAAAATAGGTAAGCAGTAACTAAAAGCTAAAATCTGCTAAACATCAGCTAAAGATTAAATTTAGCAACCAGTGGCTGACAGCTAAAATGCGCAAAACCATAGCTAAAAGTTAAACTGACAAGACTGCCTTGTAGCTGAAATAAGCAAACTATGACAAAAGATAGGATGAACAAAATGAAATAAAAAGCTAAAATGAATAATACCTGAACACTAAATTGAACAAAAGTGCAGTAAAAGTTAAAATGAGTAAAACTGTGATAAAACTTAAATTTTGCATGAATAGCTAAACTACAGCTAAAACCTAAATTTAACCAAAAAATTGTCAAATTACAACCAAAAGCTAAATTTATCTAAACTGAAACCAAAAGACAAAACTAGGTAAGGAGTAGCTAAAATATAAAAATTGCAAAATAAAAGCTAAAGATTAAATTTAGCAACGAGTGGCTGAAAGCTATAATGAGCATAAGACAACATGGACAATAATGCTTTTGAAGGAGCTGAAGATATATCAGTGTGATTTTAAATGCTTTTTTGCTGTTGTGGTTATTAATAAAATTAAATAATTGAAAAAGTGCACAAGTTAAACATTTTAAGAGGCGTAGCAAATTTTTCTTGTTCAAGCCCAACCGTTTAACTTAAGATTAGATAAGATAAAACTTCACTGACCTCGCAGGACATTGATCTACCAGAGTTTCATTACAAAGGAACCACAACTTATGAATGTTATAATAATAATAATAATAATAATAATAATAATAATAATAATAATAATAATAATAATAATAATAATAATAATAATAATAATAATAATAATGTTGATATGTGCAGAGTGTGTGAAGGATGGATGGGTGGTCTATAAGTAAAAGTTTAACTTCGCTCATAAACAATCATAAAACTTATCTTGATAGTTTTATTAATAGTGCAATGTTTTCATTGTCTCTGTCCATGGTGCTGAAACCTTCTTTTGATAGTTTTATTTATAGTGCAATGGGTTAATGTCTCTGTCCATGGTGCTGAAACCTTCTTTTGATAGTTTTATTTATAGTGCAATGGGTTAATGTCTCTGTCCATGGTGCTGAAACCTTCTTTTGACAGTTTTATTTATAGTGCAATGTTTTTATTGTCTCTGTCCATGGTGCTGAAACCTTCAAAATGCAGTTTGTATCAAACAGAAAGATTAAATCCACATTTCTTTATAGGCCTGTAGTTCACGTTTGTGGTTTATGACTTTAAAACTTAATGTGCATTTGGGATTGAGATAATTTCACTTTCATGTTCAGACTCTATAATGGGACCAGGCTCCTCCAAATAACAGGCTGTGCCTTTGCTCCTGTGAAACTTCAATATTACACTGGTGAAAAATAAGACAAATGTTCTTCTCAGCCCAGACAGTTTATGAGCCCACTGTCAGCTACTTTATATAGAAGGCCTTGTGTTTGTCTGAGCCCGTCGGTCGTTAAACTGTCCCCTCGCCTCGGTTCACCACGGTGAATCATGAACTCACCCTTCTGCTGAATTAACCAGACAGCTGAATCGAACCCTATAAAGGTGGAAACATAGCCCAGGTTCTGTTTAAACCATGTGATGTCATAGATGTTTATAGTCACAATTAAAAGTTGTGAATTGAATTAAACATTAAAGGGTTTAGACACAAAGCCAACTTGTTTAACTTGGTTATGTTTCTAGGCTTATTTCCTCGTTTTTCTAAGAAATGTTTTGATTCCTTTTCCTTGTTCTTCTCCTCCTTTGTTGTAATTAAATATGACAGTTGTCATTTTGTCAGTTTAATGCTTCATGCAAATGATCCGTTTAGACTAGTTCGCCATTGTCCCATCTCTCCTCAGCTTTTAGTTGTGAAGACAGAAACAAATTGCAGCTGGACCATCATGGGCATGAAAGCTGACCGGGTTGACATGGAGCTAATTTGCTCACATTAAATAAATTGACAATAATTGTGGCTCTAATCAGGAAAACAAAAGAGCAGCCAGCTGTCTCCGATCACTGAGAACCCAGAAAGGCGGGAGTAATTTCTCTTTTCTGTTTGCAGCTTTTCTCTCTGCGTACGTTGACATCGCTCTGAGCAACTTGATGGGAACCGTAAGGGCACACGCTTTTAATTCCCTATTTTCAAGCGTTTTCGATGTTCATATTTATTTTTATTTTTTAAAGGTTTTGTAGAATGGTGGTGTTGACATAAGAGTTTGACTAAACTTCAGCAGCTTCAAAGCAAGATGTGATCAGATGAGGGCTAACTAAAGGCAGGCAGGGGCCTGAGAGTGGGAAATAAAGAGATAAATATGAAAACTAGATGTCAGCGCTGATTATTGACCAAGATCAGGTGGAAGCAGAATAAACATATTCAAAATAAAACAGTAAGGGATAAATTGACTTTTCTAATCAAAACAATATTAATTAAATATATATATAGGTTATGACTGTCAGAGTCCTGCAGAACATTACAGTGATGCTGTTTAACTGTTGTGTTCATTTTTTATGACAGTAATTGTAGCTAGAGTATTTTTAAATTCTACACAAATGGAGCTTTTAGTTTTTTCCACTTGAGAACATGCTTTAGATAAAATGTTTAAAAGCTTTACACCCCTCCACTAGCCTGGCCCTCGCCTTCCTGCACAGCTCCGCTCAATTCTCATTTCCCTTCACTGCACAGTCTGGGACTTCTCCCATTAACAACGATTTCTCCGGTAGATTTTTGTTCGGACCAATCAGAGAACAGAAGGGACGGAGTTTTGGACCCTAACCCACGCCCCCACCTGTCCCAGCGCGCAGAGCCCTATAAAGGCTGAGTTAGACTCGCGCTTTGGTCCGCAGGCTGGCGCGCGCTGCGCGTGCACTGTGCCGTGCGGCGAAATGCGTTTACAGTGTCGCCTCTGTGTTTATAGTTGACCCACGGCGGCGCATGGCAAAGTGCTGTTCTTTTACGGACCAGCAGGAGGCAGTACCCTCTAAAACCTGTGCATATGTTGCAAGAAAGGTGTAGAAGAAGAAATCTACCGTAGAAGAAGAACTGTTTGAAATCACACAACAAAAACAAATAGCTTTCCGCTCGCGTGCTGAACTGTTGTCTTTATTTGCGGTTTTAATGCATGGAGTCAGCGGAGGAGAAAGCGATCACGTGACTTTTGGCGAAAAAACAAAAGAAAAGTCCGACTCCAGATCAGGAATGAAGGAGAATTTAATACATTTTGTGTCACAAAACATTCCTCCATGCGTCGCGACTCCGTCTCCACGACCACAGCGGCGCAAACAGCTGCAGGCTCTGGCGTGAAGAGGGTGAAGGCTGTCGGTGAGGACCTGTGTAGTGATATAGGCCTCTGTCTTGACCTTCAAGTACACCTCTCCACATCTCTCTGAAACTCTAAGTGTTACACCTTCTTGAAGCTCTCAAGGAGACAGATGGACACTTATATATTTTAACAATTATTATGAATTAATGGACACTAATTAATCAGATTGAACTTTCTCTTTAATGTGTGTTAATTCAGATTTGATCTACAGTATATTTTTGTCATTTTTAATGATGATCTGTTACTTGCATGACTGCGACATTCTGCTGGTTTTATTTCTGCAAAAGCAAGCAGGCTCTGTCTCTAAGGCAGAAGTCAGGGTAAGAGCTGTTCTCTGCCTTCTCTTGTTTTGTCTTCAAGCTAGACGCAACAGGACAGGCCATCTGGCCGATTCGGTAAACAGTTTTCCTGTCTCCGTCAAGAGACTTTCTGCCTATGAGATGAAAATCCATCTCTTATTTTGTTAAAACCAGCCAATAGTTATTAAGAAGGTGGGGAGACCCCACCTCCCCCATATAATGGGCACTTCCTATTTGGAAGTTAGTTTTTGGAGGAGAACTACTTGCAACTGTTTCTCTTCCCTGGGAAAGCTGGAGTCGGCCCGGTCATATGTCAACGACCCACGTCTCCGCTAGGATCATAGCAAAGCCTTACTGTGATCCTGTCACACTTCTGGAAGAATTTGTTTTCTAAAGTTTTATTTTGAAAGTCAGCCTGTGCGCTCGACCGTTGGTCCCTGCCGAGGGAGGCGAGTTCCTCGTATCGTGAATCAGCACACTCACGCTGAAGTCCAACTGGACGGCCACTGGACAAACCCATCCACGTGTGTGTCCACAAACTTCTCCACTCTTGTCTCCAAGAGACGAACCTCCAACAGGTAAAGAGCCGTGGTGTGTTTGAACGTGCGGGAGCCCAGCCAGTCTGCTCGTGTGGGGGAAGCGGTGTCACCCAGTCTGGTTCAAAGTAAACAACTTTAGCTTAACTTAGCTCCAGAACTCCTTCCTCCTATTTCTTATTTTTCATAAGCTATTAATCTGTCAAGTAATGTGCCAACAGTTAAGTTTTAATTGTCTGTTTGTTTTAATTTGAATTCTTGTCAACGTAGTTATTAAATCAGAGCTAATATCGATACAAATGTTTAATGTAATTCTTGTGATAGTTTCAATAAAAGGTCTATTTTTTTGGTAGACCAACATAAATTGAAGTCTAAGCGTGAAATTACATTTCTGGCTAATCACATCGTTAGATTTGTTGATTTATTCTGAAAAAGTTGAGACCCCGTGAACTTGGTGGCAAGTTTGTGCAGATAAAAGTCTGCTCATACCTGCACGTCTAAACTATAGGTAAGTCAGTAAACTGACTAATAACTCCTATATTGTTACATTTATTGGTGGCCGCGTATGGGTCTGCTGAAAGATTAAATTGATAAGTTGTTTTTGTAGCTTATTTTTGTTACGGTGTTGTTGGCATTAGTTTTGCATCCTGGTTTTGGTCTTATAAGAATAGTTCTGGCTGGTGGAGTGTCCGGGAGTTGCTGATCGTGGCATTGTCTGGATTATTTTGCCGATAGAATTATTTGATATTTCACATTTCAACGTCTGTTTGAAGCTGCTGAGTGATAAATGTTTTGTTTGTTTTTGTGAGACGTTTCATTACGTGTCACGAGGCTGCTTGCATTGTTCATTTTGTGACCGCCGTGTCACCACTGCTTCATCTTATTACATCTGCGGTTTGCTGTTGAAGGTCTGTTTCACACATTTGCTGCTCCATTTTACCTAATCTGTTACAACGTGTTTGCCGAGGTTCGGGAAAAACCCACTTCGCTTGGACCGGATGTATTCCGGTTCCGTTTGACGTAAAGTCCGTTGTTGTACACGGTTAGAGTGCTGCCTCCCCTGGGGGCGTGAGGGTTAGCTTGGTTGTGTTTCAGCTCATTGACAGTATTTTCTGCGGTGTAAAAATACGTTTATTTTGTGGAAGAGAGTCCAGTACTTTGAGCCGAGCTATAATGCTAAACGGTACCGAGACAAGATGGCTGCTTAAAACGCTGTGATTGGTCCATTGTGTGTCGCGTTCAAGAACGTTGGTTTCTGTAGACTCTGGTTGTCAGTTTCATTTTTGCACACATTTCTGACAGTTTATTTGTGTTGTTTGAGTTCTATGCGCGTGATATCGTCGAAGACTGGCTTAACCGCGGTGTTTTGCGATATTTATGACTGTTTTAGAACGTTGAAAAGACCGTTCCACGCTTTTGTTCGACCGACCGCAGGTCCGTGAACACACCGCTCGAACGGCACGTCACTAGTGGGTGGCGTTAGGTTTGGAAGACACAATTTCCCATGAACACTTGGGTTTTAGAACTACAGTTCTGTCTTCGCTGTGATTGGTCGATTACGCTGTATGTGTTGACGCATGCGCAGTGGGTGAAGCCCGCTCCTCGTCAACTTTCACTTCACAGCTGCTTGTCCCAAACGAGTTTCCGTGTTTGTTTGTCCATTACTGTCTTTGAAAAGACTGTTTAATCGCGGTGTTTTTGAGATTTTAGTGGGTGGACAGAGCCGGTTGCTCTGAAAACTGCCGATCGCCATGTGACCAGGTCACGTGACGCCGATTTTGCCGGTTTTATGAGGACCGACCTTATTTCTTTTAAACGCAGTTTAATAGGTTTCACAGTTCAACCGATTTTGCTCACATGATTTCGTTTTTGTGAGCCTGGGGTTCTGAAGCTATATCACGTAACGCTTTGGGTCTGTCTGATTGATGCTTTTCATCCGTGTTAGATGTCTGTGGGCTAAAAGTTGCAGCTTCGCTCACTGGTGATAACAGCACCTCTATAGCGGTCAGATAGAGAAATTACAGTCGCTGTGATAAACTCACTTCCAGCGCTGTGCCCCCTGCTGGTTACATTAGAAGACAAAGTCTTCCTGTAATGTGTACATGTTGAATGTTCCTGTTTTAAACGGGTAACATTTTGAGAATATTGTGCTCACAGCACACTTTAATTTGATTTTCACATATAATCAAATGTTGATGGCAGGACAGTTACACAGATTTGATACAGACATGTCTGTTGTTGATAAAATTTGACACTTTTATCATTGATTCTGTGCAAAACAAACTGTTTTTATTTTTATTTTAAACTGCAAGTTTAAAATAACACACATGAGGCTTCTTTTGTCTTGGTTTTTCACAAAAAATCTCACAACGACAGCCGTTTTTGTTTGACCTTGTGACAGGTCGACAAATTACTAAACATCACTGACTTATTTCATTTAACATCTTGGATGTTTTCTGAGCAGCTCATACACTGTGCATATTTGCAGGCTGCGATATGAGACCCACTTTACTTGGTTTTTCGCAGAAAATCAGTACACAGATGGACGTTCAAACAGGTGAACCACCTGAGGGGGGCTCCTCTCCTATCTATCCTAGATGGATGGATGGGGGCCTTGGGATTCCTGCCCGTGCTCCCCGCATTTTGGGGGAATCTGCCTCTTCGTATGCTAATTACTTAGCTGCTAAGAACGTCCGTCAGGATAAGTGGGAAAATCCCCTGTCATTCTACGACAGGCTAATCTCGGTCTACTCCGGGGGCAAACCTGTTCCTGGATTAGAGGAAAAAGTGGAGTTTAAACGTCTTTTCATTATGAATCTTATGCCTTTTCAAATGAAATGTGTTCATTTCAAGGTTGATTGCAAAAAAGATTCCATGGAAGTGATAAGACAATATGCTGCGTCAGTTTTTGAGGTTGAAATACAACCTAGGATACCATCAGAGGTTTGTACAGGTCAAAAGGTCACATCCCACTCGCAGGAAGTGGAAGAGGTTTCCTCTCCTTCAGAGTGCAACAGGGAACAGGTCCCTCATGATAACAAACAACAGATCAGTTCCAGCTGGACCAGTGACTCAGATCGGTTCACAGGAGGTTCTTCTGCCCCTGCCCCTCAGGTTGAAAACCTTGTGTGGAGCAGAGAACAACACAAGGTAGGTGTTCGCCCTCCAGATGAACCCAGATGGTCCGGATCGAACCAAAAGAGTTCTCTCATGGATCTCACTGTGGGTGAACTTCGAGAGATGTTGATGTCTGGGTACCGTGACCCTTTGAAAAGTGGTCTGTCCCGACATGTGCCCCCGAGAAGCGGCCCTCCTGCCCCTGCCCCGCTCGAGACATGCAATGAGTCACACATGCTCCAGATTATGGAAACGGCGCCTCCGCGCGAGGACGTGACTGAGGTTGTGGTTTGTTTGTCAAATGATTTGAATGTTACAGTGGTTGACCAAGCTGACACAACGTGTGACGTTGTCCTTGATGATAACACAAACAACGTTGTTCATCCTGATGAAGCGACGCGCAGCACTGTCTTTTGCAACAACTCAGTGCACACAGTTGACAACAACAACGTCAACACTGACATAAATGCTGACAGCAAACAAATTGCTGAAAATCCGCATCCTGAGGGTCATGATGCTGACAGCGACAATGATTACACAGACAGAGTCACGCGTACACAGAAACGTGTGGACATACCTGAACGGTTTCTGTGTAACTTTATAAAAAGGGGGATAGCTAAGAGAGCTTACCTGCCACTCACATTGGAAGGGGTCCTAGAGCAAGAAGCACTCCTGGTTAGCGGCTCAGACGTGTCTGTCATGTCAGCCAAACTGTTTGAGGAGCTAAGGACCGCCGCTAACGATGTTGGCAGGCAAATACCCTTTGTGAAAGACACTTATGGTGATCAACTGGGCCTCGCAAAGACGAGAACAACCCTAATAGCCATGGTCCACATGCAGATTGGCGAGATGTCACTATACCACCCGGTATATGTGTCTGATCTAGACTCACTCCGGGCTCCATTTGTGGTTGGCCAAGATTTTATAAATCGCTTTGAAGCGATTATAAATTATGGCAATCAGACGATGTGGGCCACAGTGAGCAGTCCACTGCCATTCGTGGTACCTTACCAAGGTCAGGACACTGACTGTCTAACAACAGGTACCGCTGAGGTAATAAGGGATTCCCCAACCGAGACCACAAACCCGGTAAGTGATCCTTCATATACAGGTGAGACAGAGGAGACTCAACAGTTGGACCAGACTCTGGCCCATCACGAGGACCTCCTCTGCGAGCTGACACCTTCAGCACTCCCTGACCACTTCCTACCACAGGTAGAAGAAGGTGTGGAGATCCAAGAGTCCCACACCGATGACGCTGTACTGTCCTGTGGGGCAGGTAATTCGGCATACAGCCAAGCTTTCAGTGAAGTCTTGGTTCAAGGACATCTGAGCCCACGTAGTGACAGTCTACAACACGCTGACAGTCACTTGGACTTCATTGTTACTGATGTTGAGGACCCCTCCTCAAACAAAAGGGGGGCAGACTCACACTTCCTACCACAGGTAGAGGACGGTGTAGAGATCCAAGGATCACACACCGAGAACGCTGTGCTGTCCTCTGGGACAGGTAATTCAGTCATCAGCCAAGCTTTCTATGAAACCTTGGTTCAAGAGCATTTGAATCTAGAACTACTCAGAGATGACATAGTTCTTACAGACTCAAAGAGCACCTCTTCATTCATGAAGTGGGAAGACATACATCACAACGACAGAGACACGCCTGCGACGGCGCCGACAGTTGTGACACACCTGCATTACGCAGAAAGAGGTAAACGTACAGAGGTACGTTGGCCGAGACCTATAAGGTTCCTGTACAAGGTTCCCCATAAACTGCGCGAACAGCTTAAACTAAACAATGGCATCCTAACTCGTGCCCATGGACGGACGTCCACACCCGTGTGCTTGGTCCCTCATGACCACAGGGGGGTGATGTTAGGCCATGCCCATGTCAAGGACAAAGATTTCAATAACCCCACAAACGACAAAGATCTCGCAAACTCACAGACTTCATGGGAAAAGAAGGTCGTCCAAGCACAGGATAGTAAATAAGCTTAAACAGTTTAAACTATTCTAGTTGCGAAAAGAAACCGTTCCAACTAGAACTTAGAAACGCTAAGCATAAAACCCACAACAAAAACTAACCTTAACAACCGTTTAAATCTGCAGGATTTAATTGACATCGGTTATAAAGCTAAGAACTGTTTTTCTTGTGTGTGACGTGGAATCTGACGACCAGAGTGAGTTTGACGTAGTGAAACGTTGTTTTTAGTTGCTTGATTGCTACTTTTGTTGTTATTGAAGTTGTTATTGTTTTCTGAACACTCCCAGCCAAAAGAGGTTTTGATTGTTGATTAGTTGAAGACTTAAATGGATTTTAACTATGCCAACATGCTGTTCATTTTGTTAAAGATCTCAATCTTTGAAAAGTCATTGTAGATCAATACTACTTAAGGTACTATAATCTACACTGACCTCCCAATCATTTAGGTAGAACCGATTCGATCGTTTCTATTCTAGATCTATTCATTTTGATGAGTCTCGCCATAGACTTCAAAATTTTTAGGGATTACCAAATCTTGCGTCGTTCGTCTAAAAGACAACAGACATTTAGACCAAACTAGTTTCATTTTTATTTTTAGTTTAACCTAAACTAAATAATGAATGGAGGAATAGTTTGAAAGAAGAGGCCTTCGTTACAGAAGCCCTCCACATTTCTATAGGTATAGATCCCTATATCTGATTTTTACAGCATTGATCCACCCCTTAATTGGTAATTTTAGCTGATCTAATCCATGATAGCTTACATACCAGGTGCATATAGGTAAGGCTTAATGTAGAATCCCAATCATAAGCCCACCTAAAACCACATAATTGCATGACACATTGAACCAGGGTGGCA
>JBBPBX010074860.1:0-12124 GCA_038048925.1 Garcialebias charrua
AACATGAACAAATGGAAATTGTGGCATCTGAAAAACAATCTGGGTCAGAGAACACTCTCCTCTCGTTCCAAATATCCATATTTTAACTCTTTAATCCCATGAGGCAGTTGAACGCCCAACCGGCAACACCACCTGCACGCCGAGCTGACTCCGCCCCTTCACTACCCACCCCCACCGGTCTCACCTCGGACCATCCCCACCCCCTTACCACCAAACCATAACCAAACCAATGTGTGTGTGTCTGTGTGTGTGTGTTTATCTGCAGATTCTCAGACAATGCCTGGAGGATCCCGTAGCCTAATCTCCCCAATCCCTCCCACCACCTTTATCCCACTGTTAAAGAATGCTTGAAAGGGCTACACCAAAAACAAAACAAAAAAAGTGCTGGGGGTTAGTGACATCTGGAATAGTAAGAAAGTTCAGGGAAAAGAAAGGCAAAAAGCATAAAAACTGATCAGTCAGTTAGTTGCCTTTTCAAACTAAACCCCTTTTTTGTTTTGTTCTTTTATTATTTATTTACCATATACAGTATTTACATAATCTATATTCAATCTTTCCCCTTATTTATAATTATTTTTGGAATACATTGTCATTTACTTTGAAATGGATGTTTTATGACACATGAATTCAAATTAGCATTTTTTTCTTTTATGTTATTTGCCATCATTTATTGATTATAGTTTGAAGATTATGACAATATAGGCCATGTCATTCTGAATACTAGTTTTTACAAATATAAATAATTTCTCGCTACTTTTTTAAGTTAAATGGTAAATGGTAAATGGAGCTTATTTATATAGCGCTTTCCAGCCCCCTGTGAGGAGCCCCAAAGCGCTTTACAATACCAGCCATCCACTCATTCATTCAGACATTCATACACCGGTAGTGGTAGCCTGCCTTGCAAGGCGCCATCCAGACCTACTGGGAGCAACTCGGGGTTAAGTGTCTTGCCCAGGGACACAACGACACATGGTGGATGGACGCGGGATTCGAACCTCCAACCTTCCGATCGGGGGTCAACTGCCATTACCACTACACCACGGTCGCCCCAAGTTAAATTAAAACAGTCACACTTTTTTTTTTTTTACTCCGACTTTCTTTTCTCTGTGGTGCGAATTAAAAAAAGTATTTCTGGAGTCAGGGCTGAAAGAGTAGCAAAACGTCTGACTCACACTGGGCCACTTCAGTGTCACACAGGCCCACTCAAAAACTGGATGGGAATTATGTTTAAAAGACTTTATTCCTCCCATTTCTGTGTAAGATTATACTGGTTATCCTATCAAAGTTGAGTAAAAACACCATTCTTGTGTCTTTAAGCTCTTGCATAGAAGGTCAGCTTGATTCTGCCACTGCTCACAAGGGTGTAATCTTGCTGAAGTTACATTAATTAAATGGTAAGCTCCTTTAGCACTACATTCTTAAAAGAACTTGGCTGATAATATACTTAAAGCGTTTGCAAGCTGTTTGTTTCAAAGCCAGCAAATGTTTAGTCATGCAGCTCACGTACGGCAGCTTAAAACCGTCAGCTTGAGCCACAGAGCGGAGGCTGGCACAAGAAGTGAAATTCAACTTATCAAAGAGAAACATATTTGTCAAATTTACACATGAACATGTAGAGTGTTAGTCGTCACAATTGGAAATATTGAAAACTTTAGTTTGGTTTACTTTGATTCCAGAAAAATGAAGTTTTTAGGTGTTGAACTAAAAAAGTGTGTTTTTAAGGTTTACTAATGCAAGCATTTACTTCACAAGTTTTTTTTTGGCACAATCTAGTTTTTTGACAACTACAGCAATTATAAAATGTTAAGAGAACCCTTTGAATGTTTTACACTTTTATTGCTATATTATAAACCTGTCATGGTGAATATAAATGGGCCTTTCTGACATAAAAGCCTTGTCTCAAAATGGAATCTAATTTCTATATTGCTTTGAAAAAATATGCAATGTAAAAAAATGATTGCAGAAATAGTCACCCCTTTTACAGGGACTTTCCAAATTTATCTCAGAGAATATACTATTAGAAGGTAGGATGGACACAAAATGATTTACAAGCCCCTAAACATCCCCAGGAGTTCAGTTAGTCCAACATCAAAATGGAAGGATTATGAAACACGTACATCTACTGAGAGCAGACCATGCAAAGAAGTGGAAAAAAGTATAAATACATACTTTTTTTTAAATCTGGACCCCTGCTAGAAGCTCTAGCCCCCACAGTAGATCAAATATCAACCCTCACAAATCAATTTTATACTTGAATGCAGCCTGTTGTCCTTCCATCTTTGGCCCTTCCTCTCCTATTACACATCCACATTAGCATATATATTGATATCAGAAGTAAACATCACTTGGTTGGTAATTCAGAAATACCGCTGGATAATAGGTGGGTTGAACACCTATTAACCTCATGTCGGTTCCACAGAGGAGAACTGAGAAATTCCCTAACCTTGTCCCAGTAGAAAGAAGACAGAGGTGAAGACAAACAAAAGCTTTGATGATGGTACACATTCTGATTTTTGGGCAAGTAAAATATGCTACTCTGGTTAACATCAATGGCTGTGATTTGAAACATAACTTTCATGAAATGCACAAGAAGCACAAGAAATCATACAGTGAAATCAGCCGCCAACTTTGTCTGCAAACCTAAACTTTAACAGATTGTTTTTCATAGTGAGCTTTATGCTACACAAAAAATCTTCAGGTGACTGCTGTAATGTGTTTTTACAACTGCAACATTAATTTAGTGATACTATATTCTAAGCTTAACATCAGCAGTGTTGCTACACATAATTACTCTCACAGAGGCTTGCACTGATCTAATATTTTTATTTTTATTAAGCCATCAATCATTTTTACCTCCTGTTCATTGCAGGGTCACAGCCAGCATGCACAGGTGGGCCCCATATGGTATACATATGTGCAAAAAACATGGGTCCCAAAAAGTTTTGTCCACGGTTTCCATGGTGGCCCCACATGAGTTTGCCCAGATAGATTTTAATGGGCCCTGACTGGGTTTTCAGTGGGACCCATATGTTTAACTTAAATGAGACCCATGTAAAACCCATGTGTGTGCCGTGAAGAATATCTACCTGGGACTAAACTGGGTCCCTACTGGGCTAAAATATGGGTAATAAGTGGGTTTGTCCACGGTTTCCATGGTGGCCCCACATGGGTTTGCCCAGATAGATTTTAATGGGCCCTGACTGGGTTTTTAGTGGGACCCAGATGTTTAACTTAATTGAGACCCATGTAAAACCCATATGTGTGCCTTGAAGGATAGCTACCTGGGACTAAACTGGGTCCCAACTGGGCTAAAAATATGGGTAATAAGTGGGTTTGTCCACAGTTTCCATGGTGGCCCCACATGGGTTTGCCCAGATAGACTTTAATGGGCCCTGACTGGGCTTTCAGTGGTTCCCAGATGGTTAACTTATATGAGGCCCATGTAAAACCCATGTGTGTGCCTTGAAGAATATCTACCTGGGACTAAACTGGGTCCCAACTGGGCTAAAAATATGGGTAATAAGTGGGTTTGTCCACGGTTTCCATGGTGGCCCCACATGGGTTTGCCCAGATAGACTTTAATGGGCCCTGACTGGGCTTTCAGTGGTTCCCAGATGGTTAACTTATATGAGGCCCATGTAAAACCCATGTGTGTGCCTTGAAGAATATCTACCTGGGACTAAACTGGGTCCCAACTGGGCTAAAAATATGGGTAATAAGTGGGTTTGTCCACGGTTTCCATGGTGGCCCCACATGGGTTTGCCCAGATAGACTTTAATGGGCCCTGACTGGGCTTTCAGTGGTTCCCAGATGGTTAACTTATATGAGGCCCATGTAAAACCCATGTGTGTGCCTTGAAGAATATCTACCTGGGACTAAACTGGGTCCCAACTGGGCTAAAAATATGGGTAATAAGTGGGTTTGTCCACGGTTTCCATGGTGGCCCCACATGGGTTTGCCCATACATTTTTAAGGCACTGACTAGGTTTTCAGTGGGACCCAGTTGGTTAACTTACATGAGGCCCATTAAAGACCCACATGTGTTCTTACCAGCATAATTCACGTATCGGATTTCCCAATGCAACCTGCCGATATTTCTGATCCTTGAAGTATGTCAGAGAGCACACATATTGCACCATACTCTGTGACTTCTGTCTTAACATTATGTGAGTTAAACCCAAAGAAGACACTCTGGGCCTCACAACAAGTAATACCCAAACTTTAACAAGAGGCAGTTCTGTAACACAGATGTCCTTCTGACTCATGGTTCAGCCCAGAACACTAAAATACTGCTAAACATTGTGGGAAATCAACACAGCACTCCCCGTTTTTTAGTTTCCTTTTTGATTGTGGCACTATGAGTTGTATTTCTTGTTGGCTTTGCTCAACAGATACAGATTTAAACTATAATTGAACACTAATATACCGCTAAGCATGATGGGAAATCAACACAGTTCACTCCCCGTTTTTTAGTTTTGTTTTTGATTGTGGCACTATGACTTTTAATTCTTGTTGGTTTTGATCAACAGATACAGATTTAAACTATACATTGAATTTATAAATGTAAATTCAATGCATAGTTTAAATCTGTATCTGTTGATCCCACAGTTATACCACTTGGGATGAATACAGTTAGCCCACATGGGCTTCCCATGCTGGGCACATTACTGTATACTAAAATCACATGGGTCCTATGTACTGATGCACATCAGAGTCAGAGAGTCTTTATTGTCATTTGCACTGCATGTAGTACATGTGATATTATGTACACAGGGTCCGAGTTACATCCAACAACAAAATGTAAGAGAAAAACTGTAATAACATCTAGGATCTGAACTAAGAAAAACATCTAACTAGAAATACACTAAGCCCTAGAGTAATAGAAAAACGTCATTACAAACAGCAGCACGAACATGAGTCTTTATGAGCAGATGGTCACAGATGAACACAGCAACAAGAAAACAGATCAGCATCAGCATGATGTGATATTTCACAGTGATTAAATCATTAAATTAAAACTTCACAGTGATTATTCTTATTATTTATTTATTCATGAGTCTAACAGCCTCAGGGTAGAAGCTGTTCCTCAGTCTAGTGGTTCTACATTTGATGCTCCTCAACCTCCGTCCTGAGGGGAGTGGGGCAAAGAGTGTGTGTGCTGGGTGAGTGGGGTCTTTCATGATGCAGGTGGCTTTTTTCCTGCATCTCGAAGTGTAAATGTCTGTGATGGTGGGGAGACTGACTCCAACAGACTTCTGTGCAGCCTTCACCACTCTCTGCAAAGCTTTTCTTTCTGCAGCTGTGCAGCCTCCATGCCACACATTGATGCTGGAGAACAGGATGCTCTCCACTGCACACCTGTAGAAGGATGTGAGGACTGGACATATCTGTCCCATTCGCAGTTAGCCCACATAAAAATGAGCTGGGGCCTATATATCAGAGTCAGAGTCAGAGTCAGAGAGTCTTTATTGTCATTTGCACCGCATGTGGTACATGTGATGAAAACGAGATTATGTACACGGGGTCCCAGTTACATCCAACAACAAATGCAAGAGAAAAACAGTAATAACATCTAGAACTAACTAAGAAAAACATCAACTAGTAATACACTAAGCTTAATATAGTGGGAATAAACAGCAGCACGAACATGAGTTTGTATGAGCAGATGATCACAGATGAACACAGATGAACACAGCGACAAGAAAACAGATCAGCATCAGTATGATGTGATATTTTGCAGTGTTTATATTTTTTATTTTTTTTTTATTTATTCATGAGTCTAACAGCCTCAGGGTAGAAGCTGTTCCTCAGTCTAGTGGTTCTACACTTGATGCTCCTCAACCTCCGTCCTGAGGGGAGTGGGGCAAAGAGTGAGTGTGCTGGATGAGTGAGGTCTTTCATGATGCAGGTCGCTCTTTTTCTGCATCTGGAGGTGTAAATGTCTGTGATTGTGGGGAGACTGACTCCAACAGACTTCTGTGCAGCCTTCACCACTCTCTGCAGAGCTTTCCTCTCTTCAACTGTGCAGCCTCCATGCCACACGTTGATGCTGGAGCACAGGACACTCTCCACTGCACACCTGTAGAACGAGGTGAGAACTGGGCTGCTCAGACCAGCTCGTCTCAGCCGTCTGAGGAAGTAGAGTCTCTGATGACCTTTCTTGATCAGGCTGGTGGTGTTGTTGCTCCAGCTGAGGTTATCATTCATGTGTACACCCAAGTATTTGTAGCTGGAGACCACTTCCACTGCAGACCCACCTATTTTCAGTGGGGCGTGGGTGTGTTTGTTCCTTCTGAAGTCCACAATCATCTCCTTTGTCTTCTTCACATTCATGTGAAGATTATTCTCTTTGCACCAGCTCTCCAGGTGTTCCACCTCCTGTCTGTAGCTGGACTCATCATTGTTTGTGATGCATCCCACCACCGCTGTATCATCTGCAAACTTAACAATATGACAGCCTGGAAGTGTGGCTGTACAATCATATGTGAGCATATACATGCCCAGGTTGAAGCCATGTAAGGTCATCCCACATTTAGCCCAATTGGGGTAAATACAGTTAGCCCACATGTGCTTCCCATGCTGGACCCATTACACCGAAACCACATGGGTCCCATATAATATTGCCCATTTCTGTCCCATTCCCAGTTAGCCCACATAAAAATGAACTGGGGCCTATATATACATGCCCAGGTTGAAGCCATGTAAGGTCATCCCACATTTAGCCCACTTGGGGTAAATACAGTTAGCCCATAAGGGCTTCCCATCCTGGGCCCATTATACTAAAACCACATGGGTCCCATATAATAATGTCCATTTCTGTCCCATTCGCACTTATCCCACATAAACACGAACTGGGACCTCTACATTCATGCCCAGGTTAAACCCATGTAAGGTCAGCCCACTCTTATACCACTTGGGGTAAATACAGTCTGCCCACATGGGCTTCCCATGCAGGTCCCATTATACTAAAACCACATGGGTACCATATAATATTGCCCTTTTCTGTCTCATTCCCAGTTAGCCCACATAAAAATGAACTGGGGCCTAAATATACATGCCCAGGTTGAAGCCATGTAAGGTCATCCCACATTTAGCCCACTTGGGTTAAATACAGTTAGCCCATAAGGGCTTCCCATGCTGGGGCCATTATACTAAAACCACATGGGTCCAATATAATAATGTCCATGTCTGTCCCATTCGAAGTTATCCCACATAAACACAAACTGGGACCAATATATCTATGCCCAGGTTCAACCCATGTAAGGTCAGCCCACACTTATCCCAATTGGGGTAAATACAGTTAGCCCACATGTGCTTCCCATGCTGGACCCATTATACCGAAACCACATGGGTCCCATATAATATTGCCCATTTCTGTCCCATTCCCAGTTAGCCCACATAAAAATGAACTGGGGCCTATATATACATGCCCAAGTTGAAGCCATGTAAGATCATCCCACATTTAGCCCACTTGGGGTAAATAAAGTTAGCCCATAAGGGCTTCCCATGCTGGGGCCATTATACTAAAACCACATGGGTCCCATATAATAATGTCCATTTCTGTCCAATTCGCAGTTATCCCACATAAACACGAACTGGGACCTATACATTCATGCCCAGGTTCAACCCATGAAAGGTCAACCCACTCTTATACCACTTGGGGTAAATACAGTCTGCCCACATGGGCTTCCCATGCAGGGCCCATTATACTACTAATAATAATAATAATAATGAATTCAATTTATAACGCACTTTTCATTAATGAAAATCTCAAAGTGCTACAAAGTGCAACAGAATTAAATGTCAATAAAACAAGTAATAAAACAAATAAAATCAATAACAGTATCAACTAAGATCAAAGATAGAATCATGAGGAGGCAGAGTATGCTTGGTTAAAAAGAAAGGTCTTCAAGCCGCTCTTAAAGTCAACCAGTGACTGTGGAGCTCTTAGGCAGTCAGGAAGAGAGTTCCACAGGCGGGGGGCAGCCACACTGAAAGCACGGTCTCCCATGGTCCTTAATTTGGTTTTCAGAATGTGAAGTAGATGACTGTTCTGTGACCGTAGAGACCGGGTGGATGAGTATGCATGTACCACATGGGTCCAATATAAATTGCCCATTTCTGTCCCATTGCCAGTTAGCCCATATAAAAATGTACTGGGCCCTATATATCCATGCTCAGGTTAAACCCATGTAAGGTGATCCCACATTTATACCACTTGGGATAAATACAGTTAGCCCTCATGGGCTTCCCATGCTGGGCACATTATACTAAAATCACATGGGTCCCATATACAGATGCGCATATCTGTCCCATTCCCAGTTAGCCCAAATAAAATTCAACTGGGGCCAATATATCTATGCCCAGGTTCAACCCATGTAAGGTCAGCCCACACTTATCCCAATGGGGGTAAATACAGTTAGCCCATAAGGGCTTCCCATGATGGACCCATTATACTAAAACCACATGGGTCCCATATAATAATGCCCATTTCTGTCCCATTCCCAGTTAGCCCACATAAAAATGAACTGGGGCCTATATATCCATGCCAAGGCTGAACCCATGTAAGGTCATCTGACACTTATCCCACTTGGGGTCAATACAGTTAGCACATATGGGCTTCTCATACTGTGACCATTATACTAAAACCACATGGGTCCCATATAATGATGCCCATTTCTGTCCCATTCCCAGTTAGCCCACATAAAAATGTACTGGGCCCTATATATCCATGCCCAGGTTGAACCCATGAAAGGTGATCCCACATTTATACCACTTGGGATAAATACAATTAGCCCACATGGGCTTCCCATGCTGGGCCCATTATACCGAAACCACATGGGTCCCATATAGTATTGCCCATTTCTGTCCCATTCCCAGTTAGCCCACATAAAAATGAACTGGGGTCTATATATCCATGCCAAGGCTGAACCCATGTAAGGTCATCCGACACTTATCCCACTTGGGGTCAATATAGTTAGCACACATGGGCTTCCCATATTGTGCCCATTATACTAAAACCACATGGGTCCCATATAATGATGCCCATTTCTGTCCCATTCCCAGTTAGCCCACATAAAAATGTACTGGGCCCTATATATCCATGCCCAGGTTGAACCCATGTAAGGTGATCCCACATTGATACCACTTGGGATAAATACAGTTAGCCCACATGGGCTTCCCATGCTGGGCACATTATACTAAAATCACATGGGTCCCATATACTGATTCACATATCTGTCCCATTCCCAGTTAGCCCAAATAAAATTGAACTGGGGCCTATATATCTATGCCCAGGTTCAACCCATGTAAGGTCAGCCCACACTTATCCCAATTGGGGTAAATACAGTTAGCCCACATGTGCTTCCCATGCTGGGCCCATTATACCGAAACCACATGGGTCCCATATAGTATTGCCCATTTCTGTCCCATTCCCAGTTAGCCCACATACAAATGAACTGGGACCTATATATACATGCCCAGGTTGAAGCCATGTAAGGTCATCCCACATTTAGCTCACTTGGGGTAAATACAGTTGGCCCATAAGGGCTTCCCATGCTGGGCCCATTATATTAAAACCACATGGGTCCCATATAATAATGCCCATTTCTGTCCCATTCGCAGTTAACCCACATAAAAACGAACTGGGACCTTTATATTCATGCCCAGGTTCAACCCATGTAAGGTCAGCCCACTCTTATACCACTTGGGGTAAATGCAGTCTGCCCACATGGGCTTCCCATGCTGGGCCCATTATACTAAAACCACATGGGTCCCATGTAAAATAGCCCATTTCTGTCCCATTGCCAGTTAGCCCACATTAATGCTGTATAGGACCCATATATTTAGCCCAACAGGGCCAACAAAATGGGTTCCTTTATGGGATAACCATATGGGTCTCATGCAGTTAGCCCAGATAAATCCCATGTCCACTCGTTACCCAAGTAGCCCACAATAACCCCATGTGGGGCCCAACTAAACATGATTGTAAACATGATTGTCAAATCCTGTTTTTTCCAGCTGAGGCGTCTGTCTAAGCTGAAGCCCATATCATCCAAAAAGCACCTGGAGACAGTGATTCACGCATTCATTACATCTAGGCTTGATTACTGCAATTCACTTCTGTTTGGCGTCAGTCAAGCCACCATTGCACGATTACAACTGGTTCAGAACGCAGCTGCCCGATTTTTAACCAGCACACGCAAAAGAGAGCACATTACACCAGTCTTGGCCTCCCTTCACTGGCTACCGGTTCATCTTCGAATCCAATTCAAAATTCTCATGTATGTCTACAAATCGCTGAACAGTCTCGCCCCCGCCTATCTCTCGGATCTGATACACCCATATGTCCCTCCACGTGCTTTGAGGTCAGAGGATCAGGTACTCTTAATAGTTCCAGAAACTCGCCTTAAGCGCAGGGGTGACAGGGCGTTCTCTGTAGCAGGCCCAAGACTCTGGAACGAGTTACCGCTGCTCATCAAACAGGCCCCCTCCCTCTCGGTTTTCAAATCCCGGTTAAAAACTCACTACTACTCCATCGCTTTCAATGCCAGCTGATTTGTACTGGATCGTTTGATTTATGATCTGCAATGTTTTTATGTTTTTCGTGTTGTACTTCATTGTATGTGTTGCCTGTTGCGTGTTTGTTTGTCCAGCACTTTGGTGTGGACTTGTTCCTGTTTAAAGTGCTTTATAAATAAAATGGTATGGTATGGTATGGTAACTATGCATGCTGGCTGGGGGGGCTGGTGCCTCTCTTGCATCACTGGGTGAGAGGCATGGTATAACCGTTACAGATTGTCAAGTACAACCATTACAGGACATCAAGTACAACCGTTACAGGTTGTCATGTACAACCATTATAGGTTGTATGTAGAACCATTACAGGACGTCATGTACAACCATTACAGGTTGTCATGTACAACAGTTACAGGTTGTCAAGTACAGCCATTACAGGTCATCAAGTACAACCTTTACAGGTCATCAAGTACATCCATTACAGGTCATCAAGTACATCCATTACAGGTCATTAAATACAACCGTTAATGGTTGTCAAGTACAACAGTTACAGGTCGTCAAGTACAACCTTCACAGGTAATCAAGTACAACCTTTACAGGTCATCAAGTACATCCATTACAGGTCGTCAAATACAACCGTTACAGGTTGTCAAGTACAACAGTTACAGGTCGTCAAGTACAACCATTACAGGACATCAAGTACAACCGTTACAGGTTGTCATGTACAAATGTTGTAGGTTGTCAAGTACAACTGTTACAGGTATTCAAGTACAAACATTACAGGTTATCATGTACAACCATTACAAGTCATCAAGTAGAACCGTTACAGGACGTCATGTACAACCATTACAGGTTGTCATGTACAACAGTTACAGGTTGTCAAGTACAACCATTACAGGTTGTCATGTACAAATGTTGCAGGTTGTCAAGTACAGCTGTTACAGGTATTCAAGTACAAACTAGGGATGCACCGATCCACGTGTTTTTACTTCTGATCCGATCCCGATACTTACATTTGGATATCGGCCGATAACGATCCAGTTTCAATATCCTCATCATCATTGATTTCATATGAGGCTGTAATAATCTCCTCTCAAGTACAATGTGTAGCCTACACATACAAAGTACCGTATATGCATGCATGTCCAAAAAGGCAACTTGAGGTAAGTTTTATCAATGTTGGATAAGTTTCAAAGTTAGAATTGAATTCTGCTAACACAAAACACATTTTATTTTATTCCTAAATTTAAAGTGGATATTAAAGTGATTAGTTTAAGAGATTGCTAGTTCAGTTATTTTATATATTCTTTTAAACAAGGGGGTGATATATATTTTTTCTTTCTGCATTCTTTTCATTCAATGTTTTCTTTTTGATGATTTTGTTTTATTTTGTCTCTTTTAAATGAATGAATGAATGAATTAAATAAAATAAAACATTAAATAGTTTTACATCTGCTAAGTTCATGGCATAAACCGACACAGACATGTTCCTGTTTTTAGTATTTTACATTGCTTTATAATGTAGCTGTTTATGTTTAGTTTGTTTGATAGTTTTTTGTAATTTTTAATTAATATATTATTATAATATTAATATATTAATATATAT
>JBBPBX010074861.1:0-12731 GCA_038048925.1 Garcialebias charrua
GAACCATGATTAAAAGTTAATACAGTATAATGTATCAGTGAATAAAATCATCCACCCATTGTCTTGTACAATTTTATATTTGGTCTGCTTCCCATCTTACCACATAATAACAAATATTACAAATTGTTAAAGCTGTATTAAGACTCACTTTTCAGTTTAAAACCCGACAACAAAATTAGAGAAAATAATCTTTTTACGCTTCCAACAAAAGGTTGGCAATGGAGAATTAGGTTATTGGTGTGTGAAGAAAGAAATTTGCTTTGAACCATGTTGGTACATCAATAGACACCTCTCTGTTTTGTGCAAGACAGACTTGTGGTTGAACTAGTGTTTTCTGGTCTGTTTAATGTCCTCAACTGCTGTTTGTTTGTATTTTTCAGGGAACTCTTCTTCCTATCACATTAACGATGCTCATGTTACTTCTGCTGCATACATTGAAGAGCTTGCAAAGATTGGCATTGTGACCAAAGCTCAGAACTATCTTGTGTTCCAGGTAACATGAAAGTCATTAAGATATTACACTCACTTTAATATTGTCAAGGTTATAGGCAGAATACTTGATCATATTGTCAGTATATTAAAGGGATTGTAGAGACAAAAGGCATGTGAATGCCCACTTACAATTGGTAATTGAATGTGAGAGGAAACTGAAGTGCCTCTAAAACATTCTCATGGCAGAAAGAAAATACACCAGTGATTATTTAAGGGTGGTCAGTCGGGGTTATGGTTACTGATGGAAGAAACCATTGGAGATTTTTTTTCTTTATAGTATTTAAGAGATCTTGCATGCAGTTTTAGTTTACATCGATCAAAAACAACTAGGAAAACAATGACATTTAACTAGAAAGTTCCTGGAGAAACTTTAATAATAATAATAATAATGAATTCAATTTATAACGCACTTTTCATTAATGAAAATCTCAAAGTGCTACAAGGAGCAACAGAATTAAATGACAATAAAACAAATAATAAAACAATTAAAATCAATAACAATATCAGCTAAGATCAAAAGTAGAATCATGAGGAGGTAGAGTATGCTTGGTCGAAAAGAAAGGTCTTCAAGTCGCTCTTAAAGTCAACCACAGACTGTGGGGCTCTTAGACATTCAGGAAGAGAGTTCCACAGGCGGGGGGCAGCCACACTGAAAGCCCGGTCTCCCATGGTCCTTAATTTGGTTCTCGGAATGTGAAGGAGATTGCTGTTCTGTGACCGCAGCGAACGGGTGGATGAGTATGGAATGAGAATATCCTTCAGATAATCTGGTGAAGTTCCGTGTAAGCATTGATGTGTAATGAGAGCAGTTTTGTACTGAATTCTGTAGGCGACAGGAAGCCAATGAAGGTTATGGAGAATGGGCGTAATATGTTCAAATTTACGAACTCTCAACAAGATCCTTGCTGCACTGTTTTGAATATATTGAAGTTTCTGAAGGTTTTTGCCAGGGATTCCAATAAACAGGGAGTTGCAGTAGTCGAGCCTGGAGGAGACAAAAGCATGGACGAGCTTCTCAGCATCGGAAAAAGTTAGGGATGGGCGAAGTCTGGAGATGTTTCGAAGATGGAAGAAGCAAGTTTTAAACAGATGCTTAATGTGATTTTCAAATGTAAGATTGGAGTCCATTTTTATTCCAAGATTAGTAACAGAGGTGGAGAGGGGGATGTCTTGTCCAGAAAAGGAAAGTCTTGTTATAGGAGATGTTTGTACCTGGTGAGGGGTGCCAATCAGTATGGCCTCAGTCTTGGAGCAGTTTAATTGAAGAAAGTTCTGATTCATCCATGCCCTAATTGCCTCCAGGCAGGCAGAGAGGGCAGTGAGTGAAGATGGAGATGACAAGGTGGAAGATGAGGATGCTCCAGTCCTGATGTAAAGCTGTGTATCGTCGGCATAACAGTGAAAAGAAATGTTGAACTGATTAATAATTTGACCTAAAGGCAGCATGTAAAGGGAAAACAGCAGGGGCCCCAGAACCGACCCCTGAGGGACACCACAGGAGACACAAACTGTCTGGGACGTGGCGTTGCCAAGACTAACACATTCCAGCCTATTGGAGAGGAAAGATTTGAACCAGTCCAGGACTGTGTCGCAGAGACCGACCTCCACATGAAGACGGTGGAGGAGGATACTATGGTCCACAGTGTCGAAGGCTGCAGTGAGGTCAAGGAGGACAAGGATGGAGGGAGAGCCAGTGTCAGCAGCCAAGAGGACATCATTGGTAACCCTCAGCAATGCAGTCTCTGTACTGTGAGCTGCCCTGAATCCAGACTGGAACTTCTCATACAGGGAGTGTTGTTGTAAGTGATCCTGCAGCTGAGCAGCAACAGCTTTTTCCAGCACTTTAGACAGAAAAGGGAGGTGTGAAATTGGGCGGTAATTAGAAAAAATGTCGGGATCCAAATTAGATTTTTTCAGAAGAGGCCTAATGATGGCGGTTTTTAGAGGCAGTGGAACATGACCAGATTGTAGAGACTGATTTATTATTTGAGTGATAAGTGGGCCTATTGCAGAATGATTGGTTTTTATGAGAGAAGAGGGGAAAGGATCCAGGGCGCAGGATGAAGGCTTCATTTTCTTGATGATGGCCTCCACCTCACTCTGAACAACTTCGTCAAAGCTGTTTAGGGTCCCAGAATGCAGACGGGTGGGTGGCACACTGAGAACGGGGAGGTTGTGGAGCTGAGATCTGATAGTGTCAACTTTGGTTTTAAAAGATGAAAGAAACAGGTCACATTTTTGAGCAGAGTCCTCAAGAGTTTGCTTAATGGGATTAAGCAGACGAGTGATTGTGGAGAAGAGCTGTTTAGAGTTTCCAGGGCAGGTGTTGATGATGTTAGAATAATATTTGGAGCGTGCTTCTTTAAGAGAATAGGCGTATGCTTTCTGATGTTCTTTATATGCCTGCTTATGCACAGACAGACCAGATGATTTTACACGTCTCTCAATAGCACGGCCAGTTGCCTTCATCTTGCGCAGCTCATCAGTGTACCAAGGAGCTGAGCGCGAGAAAGACACCAGTCTTGTCTTTAAGGGGGCGTGTAGGTCCAGGAGCTCCCGAAGAGATTGGTTGTAGTAATCCACAGAGTCATCTGCAGAAGGATGATTGACAGCGGTCAGGGTGTGAAGATCAGCAGACAAAACATCAAGGGAAATGTTTTTAAGGTCACGGAACTGGATGGGTCGTTTTGGATTTGAAGCAGGCGAAGATGAAGGCACTTCCAGGGAGATGACCCTGTGGTCTGAGACACCCAGGTCATATACAGATAAGTTATTGATGAGTACAGTGTCTGTAATCACCAAATCCAGAGTATGCCCCCTGCTGTGCGTAGGGGCGTCAACATGTTGAGTGAGATTAAGAGAGTCCAGAAGAGACTTAAAATCTGTTGCCAGAGGTGAAGAAGAATTGTCCACGTGGATATTTAAGTCGCCAAGAAAAATAGTCTTCACAGGGGAGGTGCAGAAAAAAGTGAGAAGGTCATGCATCTCTGAGTTAAATGAAACATGCGGTTTGGGAGGTCTATAAATTAATATAACATTCATCAGGAGTGGGGCTTTGAAGCTGAAAGCCAGACATTCAAAAGAGGAAAAGTCCTGAGAAGACAGATGAGACAATTTTAAATTACTGCGATAAATTACAGCCAGACCACCACCGCGGCCAGTGCTGCGGGCTCTCTGCAGATAACTGTATCCAGAGGGACACGCCTCATTCAGAGAACTGAACACCTCTGGTTGGTGCCACGTCTCTGTAAGACACATGAGGTCCAAGTCCTTCTCCAGAATGTGATCATGAATTAAACATGACTTGTTGGAAAGAGACTGCACATTGAAAAGTTCTAATTTAATACCAGTTGGAATAGGAGCTTTTTGAACCGGTTTAAGCAGACTGAAGTCCACTCCACGTTTTCCTCGCCACTTCGTGCGCAGAGGACTACAAAGGCCTACAGACGCAGCGTTCTGATGACGCCATCGAGGTGCGACACGTCTCTCAGTCCAGACAGCACTAATCGAATCAGAGTTCGTTTGAGAATAAACAGTTTTCTTTCGAGAGCTTCTATGGATGTAACGAGGTCTACGCAGAAGTCCCAGTTGTTTGATGGTGGAAATAGAAAGAGGAATGGAGCAGTTGTTAAGTTCAAACAACTGCGAAGCGGAATACGTCAACATCCACGAGCCGGAGGAGGCTAGCACAGAGCTAGCCGCTAGCAGCAGGCCCACGGCTCCGAGAAAGATATACAAGAAGCAAAGAGATGTAACTCGAACGAGCATTACCTTGAAGGAGTACAGGAGAGAGTCCAGAACAGTCCAGAGGACACAGGAAGTTGAGAGAGGCAGCAGGTAAGCGAACAATAAGTGCAGCTACGTGATACTCGAAGCTAAATTTGTGTTGAAGCTAGCGGGAGCTAGCAGCCCCTACTTTTATTAAAATTCCGGTTAGACTAGTAAATTTTTCTATTTAATGACTCCAGCAAACAAGTCAAATCTTGGCTTCGCCACGATCTCCCATCCTGAGCAAGCACAATGGCATCAGTGGAAAGGAAAAACTCCCTTTTAGAAGGAAGAAACCTCTAGCAGACCCAGGCTCAGGACAAGCGGTCATCTGCTTTGACCGGCAACTTATAATGTTTGCAGATCCACAACGCAGTCAGAAAAGACAGTTGCTCTAAAACTAACTAACTAAAACACAAAACTTAATCACAGAAAGGTAGAAATGTCCGTGTCCGATTCACACAGGTGCTGTACACAGGCTTGCGCCTGCCGCACTCTGCGTTCAAGAAAGGTAGAAAAGTTCAAAGAAAGGTAGAAATGTCCGCGTCCGCTTGTACAGGTGCTGTACACAGGCTTACGCCTGTCGCACTCTGCAGTCGAGAAAGGTAGAAATGTCCAACAAGGCTCGGTGAAAAAAAACAGCAGAAAGTAATAAAAAAGGCTTCAAAAAGCAAAAAGTACGAGGAGCAGCGGCAGCCAAAGTGTGCCCGCGTCCACTTCCTCCACAGGTGCTCTGTGACGGGGACTGCCTATTTATTATTAAATTATTATTATTATTAAATATTAATATCAATAAATATTAATTTCAATAATACCAATTATTAATAAGATTTTTATTAATACATTATTAATTTATTAATTATTATTAAAATGTTATTAAATAATGATTAATATTAATGATATTCAAATCAATACTTAATTTTATTATTAACATTATTAATATTCATATTGATAATCATTAACATTAATAATTAATGTTAATTATTATTACTAATTAATAATAATAATAATAATAGGTGCCTTCCATGCATTTCATAATGCACTACTTTCCTTGCATGTTGAGCCAACATGGATCCATACGTTAGTTTCTGTGAAGAGTTTTTTTCACGTTGCGGTTCGGGCCGCATTAAAGTTGAAAAAGATACGCTTTTCAGGTGTAGAATAATAAGTGAGCAGTCACCAACAAGTTTGTGAAATATTGCATATTTGTTCACAAATTACGTCATCTTGGTAACTCGAAATGCCAATAAAAGTAATAGTTCACAAGTAATAGTGACTTTAGTGTCACATCATGGGGCTGAGCCCGTTGTTTTGTTATACAATTAGTCTAAAGAGTGTTCATACAGTATACAGTATATGTTTTAGCTGTGATTTACAGTCATTCAGATGCCTGACAACATTACAAGTTGAAAACATTTTGCTATCACAATGTAAAATACCAATAAAACAAATTTACATTTACGTTTGTATATAAAAGACAATTTAAAAAAGCAGGTGTAAAGAAACAAAATGTTTTTTTTTCTTTCTAGGTTGCTCCCCTGCAACCTGGAAAAGAAAACATTAGATAGATGATTAAGTGTCATTCAAACAAAGAAGAAAAAAAAACTGGGATGTTTACAGATTTAAGAGTGAGGTGGGCTGAGGCTCTGAATCAGTGTGTAACCTCCTGAAAAAAGCTGTCAGACTGAAAAGGTTTTTAGTAACACCGTGTTTAAAACTCTTAAAATAAATTTGTAAATGAATGTAATTTATTGGGGACTGCCATGGCACCTACAGGCACCTATTACACTACACCTCGGAAGTGTGTCTACATTTCTATCTCTGTTAATGTGGCCCGAACCACAATGTCTACCTCCACAAAAGTTATTTCAACAAACCAGATGTACAGTGGTGCTAAAGTTTGTGAACTCTTAATATTTTTTTTATATTTCTGCATAAATATGACATAAAACATCATCAGAATTTCACAAAAATCCTAAAAGTAGATAAAGAGAACCCAGTTAAACAAACGAGACAAAAATATAATACGTGTCCATTTATTTATTGAGGAAAATGATCCAATATTACATATTTGTGAGTATCCACACATAGAATTTAACTGTACTGTAATAGATTCAAGCAAATGATTAAAACAAACTGCAAACATTAACAATATTTTGTGTGTAAATAAGCTGTGTAATTTACTCTGCTCCTCATCAGGGGCAGGTGGAGTCCATTGCTTTGAAGGACCCAAAGGATATAACCAAGATGTTGGAGAGTATCAGTCAGTCCAAGGAGTTGGCTGCTGATTACCAAAAGAGAAAAGAAGACCTGCTGAAGGCTAAAGAGGACACGCAGTTTCACTTCAACCAGAAAAAATCTGCCACTGTGGAACGAAAACAAGTGTCTCAAGAAAAGATAGAGGTAATCGTAACCAGACACATCAAACTATATTGCCTACCTGCATTAATAAACACCTTGAGATCAAGTTTTTCTGACTTATAATGCTAATTTTCCATAAACATCAAGACCATTGTTGCTGCATCTTGAATGAAAAAAAATACAGTTTTCACCTAAGTTTCAAGCCTCTGCGACTGGCAGCATTTAATCCACACAGAACCTGTTTTCAGTTTGGAATGGATTCTTCCCATTTATACTTATTTTTGTAAACACAATATTGAGCTAACTGGTCTGCAATAAGCACAGTGGCACAACTAGTAGAGCTGCTGCCTCTCAGCGAGCAGGTTACTCTGGTTCAAATCCCGGTCCAGGGGCCTTTCTGGATGGAGTTTGCATGTTCTCTCCGTGCATGCATGGGTTTTCTCCGGGTACTCTAGTTTCCTCCCACAGACCAAAAACATGCAAGACCGAGGTTATGGTCTTTAAATTTAGTGCTCCTGACAGCCCCACCACTTTTGATTTTTCCTCTTTGGCCCCATATGAAAAGTCGATTGTGACAAATCTAGGAGTGAAAATTGACCCCTGCCTGAAACTGGACTGTCACATCAACAGCATGGTTAAGTCCTCGTTCTTTCATTTGAGGCGCCTGTCAAAAATCAAGCCCCTCCTTTCTAGACGCCACTTAGAGACCGTAATCCACGCTTTTATTACTTCACGCCTGGATTATTGTAACTCTCTTCTGATTGGAGTAAATAAGGCCTCGCTTTCTCGGTTGCAGCTGGTACAAAATGCTGCTGCACGATTTTTGACTGGTACAGGCAGACGTGAGCACATCACTCCAGTCTTAATGTCCCTTCATTGGCTTCCTGTCCAGTTTCGAATCCATTTTAAAGTTTTATTGTTTGTTTTTAAGTCTTTGAACGGTTTTAGTCCCTCTTATCTGTCTGAACTGCTTCAACTTTATGTGCCATCACGTGCTCTCAGATCCGCTGACCAGATGCTTTTAGCAGTCCCAAAAACCTTTTATAAGACCAGAGGAGACAGAGCATTTTCAGCTCTGGCTCCTAAATTGTGGAACGAGCTGCCACTGAAGGTCAGGCAGGCCCCATCAATATCTGTTTTTAAAACTCGTTTAAAAACACATATGTTTTCATTGGCTTTTAAACCAGAATGAGTTCACATCTCTGTTTTAATGTTGTATTATTTTACTTGTGATGTTCCGATATTTATATGATTGAGATTGATTGTTTTTATTGTTTTGTGCTTGTTTTTATTTTTGTACAGCACTTCGGACGGCTGCTGCTGTATTTTTAAGTGCTTTATAAATAAACTGGTATGGTATGGTATTTTAGGCTGATTGGTGACTAAATCTCTAGGTGTGAGTGAGAGAGTGAATGGTGGTTTATCTTGTTTGTCTGTATGTGGCCCTGTGATGGACTTGCAACCTGTCCAGGGTGTACCCTGCCCCCTGCACAGTGATAGCTGGACATAGGCACTGGTAACCCCCGTGACCCAAAAATGAAAAAGCAGGTAAAGATAATGGATGGATGGTCTGCAATAAGGTGTAATGGGGTGGAAAAATATTGTATAAATACCAGATGTTGTTTTTATCGGTAAAACTTGGTTTTGGCACCGAGCACTTTCCTTTCGATGTACTCAACTTTCAACTCAACTTTATTTTGGTAAATTAAAAACATTACAAACAAAAGAAAAACAATATAAAATGGTAAATCAATCATTTACCAAAAAAGGAATACAGGTGACCCCCGACCTACGTACGAGTTTGGGACCTAAGAACCGTTCGCAGCTCGATCCGTTCGTAGGTAGGGGGTGAAAATTATATTTAAAAAAAAAAATTATTCATTCATTCATTCATTCAACCTTTATTTATCATGCTAACGGAGCGCGCGCACACATTTAAGCATGTAAAGTAGTGTACTGTAATGTTAAACATTGCTATTCACATTTACAGAATAAATAAAAATATATTTTCTTACTTTGAGATGGTCAAAGCCGACATCTTAGGTTGCCATGCGTTGATTGTTGTCGGGCCGAGCAGCGCGGGGGCCGGCAAGCCACCGCAGCTGCTCCAGGCCTGTGTTAGCTAGCTGGCTAGCTTCTGCTAGCCAAGCCATGAGCTAGTGTTGGAGCGGCGGCGCGATCAATCTGCAGCTTCTGCTGCTCCAGCCGCTGCTCCAGCCTGAGACGTCCACAGAGCTATTCCAGCTAGTAATTAATCCACATGATGCGATCCTGGTCACCAGTGTTCAAAAGGCCGGCTCCCGTGTTAGCTCCAGTGTTAGCTCTGGAGCTAGCCAGGCCGGAGGTGTAGCCAGGCCGGCCGGAGGTGTTCGCACGGCGGCCTGGCACGATCGGCGATAAATCCGCTGCTGCTTGAGACATCCACAAAGTTCACAGAGACGTTTCCAGCTAGTAATTAATCCATATGAAGCCATCCTGGTCACCAGTCTTCGTCCAGCTCTCGGCAGCTAACCTAAGATGGCGTCCGGTGTTCTACATTAATTTGTGACCGGAGACCCCAGTGACTGAACCTTAAATAGCGTCCGGTGTTCTACATTAATTTGTGACCGTGTAAACTGAAGACCTACTTCCTGTTTCCCAAAATTGCTCAAAAATTGCTCAAAAATGATCAGAAATGATCTTTTTTATCATAATTATTATTTATAAAGCCTTTAAAACAACCAGAGCTGCAACAAAGTGATGTACACATGAAATTAAGAACATTTAAACACAAAAAAAAAAAAAAAAAAAAAAATTATTTTTTTTTTTTTTTAATTCATATTTTTATTAAATATGATATGTTCGTAAGTCCCGTGGTTCGCAGGTCGATGGGGTCGTAGGTCGGGGGTCACCTGTAGGCTGAAGCCAAGGCTTATATGTATGTTTGTATATGTATAAAGTATTTAATATAAATAGCAGGAATAAAAGTATGTGTATAAATGTATATTTAGTAATTTGGAATTAGACAAATACATTGTGGGTGAAAATATGTTTAGAAATTGTAATCTTTCATTTTTTCAACTCAGAATCATCTCATCCTGTTTTCAGGCTCAAAAATACCAGTCTCTGCTAGATGACCGTCATCAGAAACATTTGCAGCAGAGCCTCGCTGAGCTTTATGTCAATGAAAGAGACATCGGTGCTATCAGTGACACGCTGAGGGAGAGACAACATTCAGCAGCAGCTAAGAACAGTGAAATGGTGAACTGGGAGCAAACGGTCAAAGCCCACAAGAAGGAGCACGGACGCCTCACCAGGGAGCAACAGCATATTGATAAAGAGATCCGGTGTGTTTGCGTGTTTTTTATTTATTTTTAGCATGGGTAGAAACAATGACTTTAATGTCACATTAAGCATGTTTTTATTTCACAAATGTAGAAATATATTAATCAGCTTTTCTGTGATTCTGTTGCACAGCGGTCAGGAGCATTCTCTATCTCAGACTCGGTCTCATTACATCAAAGCCAAAGTGAACACCTCTCATCACATTAAGAAGGCTGAAGAGATGCGTAATGCTGTGCAGAAGAGTCAGAAGTTGTTGGCCATTAAAGAGCAGGAGGTGGCAGCTGGTCACCAGGAAGTAGAAGAACTTGGAAGAACTTGGAAGAACTATGAGAAACAGATCCTGGAAGAAGGAGCTGCAAGAGGAAGAGACATTGAGCTGGACGAGGATCAGGTAATGTTCACAAAGACTGATTCCCGTTGCCTTTAATAAACCTTAGTTATCTTGGACTTGCAGAAAGCTTGAGAACGTCTACATATTTTATCCTAACACAAATCAATATTTATTACAGTTAGAGAGATACAAAGAGTTGAAGGAGTTGTCCCAGAAGCAGGGGGCTGTGGTCAACCAGCAGGCAGAGAAGTTGCACTGGGAGCTGAGGGCAGATTCTGAAAAGATGTCCTTTGACCTGCGCAGAAAAAAGGAGGTGGAGGTAATCACATTTCTGCTAACCTTGTTTGTTTTGAAATTGCTTTGAAAGAGATTCAGCATCCTTTAAAAAACATGCATAATTTACCTACATTTCAAACATAAGTTTATGGATTCACGTGTCTGTAGATACAGCACCACACCTGGATTGATTTTTTATTTTTCAGGTTGCCATCAGGAACAGTCAAAAGCACCTGGAAGAATTAGAAAATAGAGCAGAAAAACTAGAAGAGTACACCAAAACTTGCAAGTAGGTCATATGATTAAATATGTCATAGTTTGGTTTTAAATATGATTTTTTTTACATGGACTTGGTCATGTAAAGTTAAAAAGGTGAGAAAACTAACAAACCTGCGTGCGGTTCAGGTCTTCCCTGGAGGATTACCGTCAGCAGGAGGAGAGCCTGACGGCAGAGCTCCAGCATGTTTCTCAGCGCAGCAAAGAGGTGAACCAAGAGCTGGGTGAGGTGATGGAGGAGCTGAGGAATGCCCGTCTGGACAGCCATGAGAGTAAACGGCAGCAGCAGCGCAGAGAGCTGCTTGAGAAGCTCTGCAGGCTCTTTCCAGAAACTTTGGTAAGAAATACAAGTAGAGTGGATTGTTCAACTCCTGCTACACTTAGTTTACTCAGTAATGTACTTAAATACCTACAGTCTAAGCTTTTTCTTTTACATATTCTTACACAAACATTTTTTTTCCATTGTTGACTTGGTGAAGGGATTAACATAGAGTCAACTCTGTCACTCGACGGATTATATCAAACCATTCATTGTAGTCATTGGGTTGATATTTGGTAGGGATTAACTTGGAGTCACCCTGAACAAGGTGGGCACCACATCTAAGCCAGTCCTACTTTTGCAGGTGAACAACTAGGCCTGTCGCAATAAGCAATAAATAAAATATTCTCATAATAAATGAAAATTATCAACCTCATTTTCATTATCGGCTTTATCGTTTCTTCGTCTCGCTTTCTACTGAAGACACTGGATGACAAAAAAGCTAAACTCTGGTGCTCTTCACTGACCCCCTCCCTTTCTCTTTTCTCTTTAAAATCTGTTTTAACCATCCAAAATTGCGTTTTTAGATTGTTAAAAGCAGCTAAGCTAACAGGCCGACCTCGAGAAAAAGTCTCTGTCTTGTCAATGCTACAAAATGCACAGTTGAAACCTGTGCCTTCATGTAAAAAGTTGTTTTTCTCTGCAAAAAGAAGCTCGGGTCAAGGAGACTCCCTCCCATTTTTCTTAAAGAGACGCACTGCTTGCTCCCTCACTATCCATCCTTTGGTTGAAACTGTCTTATACTGCTCTAAAAAAGCTAAGTCTGGTCCTCTGGACATTTTTGACATTTTGAATGTCCAGAGGACCAGACATAGCTTTTTTAGATTTTTCTACCTGGATTATTGAGCATGCATCAGGGTGTCTTATACTGCCATCATGTGGTTAAAAAAATGATACTTCACACAAAAATTAACCAATATTTCTAATTAAATTGGACCATAATTACTAATCATTGTCAAATTTCAAACGGTATTATCGTTTATTGCAATAATTTCTGAGACAGTTAACTGCCCAGCAAAATTTGTTATCATGACAGGCCTATGAACAACTAGTTCTGGCTGTCACCAGAAAACTAGTTGATCCATTATGAGAAGATGCTGCTTATTAGACTGAGTTTGTTGCTGCTCCTCAGACTGATGAAGTCTTTTGGATAAACGACAAGAAGAATCTGTCCGGAGAACCTGACTTTACTTTGTTAGATTTATCTGCCTGGATTACTGAGCATGCATCATTACAATATCATATGAGATTGCACATTATATAATTTGACTAAAACAGCTATAACAAATTTTCCAGAATCTTTTTAACTAGGTACAGGGAGGGGCTGAGTATGTTAGAAGTGTGCAGTGGGTATGATAAAATTTTCATTAGATTTATGTGTCCCATTCCAGTATGGCCGACTTTCTGACCTGTGCAGCCCAATTCATAAGAAATACCAGCTGGCGGTCACTAAGGTGTTTGGCAACAACGTGAATGCAATTGTGGTGGCTTCTGAGAAAGTAGCACGTGAATGCATATGTTTCATCAAGGAGGAACGAGCAGAGCCAGAGATGTTCCTGCCCATAGACTACTTGGTTGTAAGTT
>JBBPBX010074862.1:0-17482 GCA_038048925.1 Garcialebias charrua
ATAGCCTTAGATTGGTTTAAATCTTATCTGACCAAGCGTACTTTTTGTGTCTGTCTTGATGGACATAGGTCCTCCTCTGCTCCACTCTCATGTGGTGTTCCGCAGGGCTCAGTTTTGGGCCCTCTTTTATTTTTGTTGTACATCCTTCCGCTTGGTTCTGTTTTTAGGAAATACGGGATTGCTTTTCATTGTTATGCAGATGACACACAGATCTACGTACCTTTAAAGAAGGCAGACTCTGCCTCTCTTCGGTCTCTGTTCCTATGTTTGGAAGATTTGAAGGCCTGGATGGCCCTAAACTTCTTAAGACTTAACGAGGACAAAACAGAGGTGGTGATTTTTGGCAATTCGACTGAAGACTCTCTGTCCGATTGCTCCTTGGCTCAGTATGTCCGGCCAGTTGTTACAAATCTGGGGGTCAAGCTGGATGCTGGTCTTAGGCTGGAGTCTCAGATTAAAGCAGTTGTGAAATCCAGCTTTTTTCATTTGAGGCAGCTAGCCAAAGTAAAAGCCATCCTTCCTAGACAGCACTTTGAAACAGCAATCCATGCATTTGTGACCACACGGCTGGATTACTGTAATTCACTTTATGTTGGTATTAGTGATCTGTGTACTTCCCAGCTTCAGAGGGTTCAAAATGCAGCTGCACGACTCTTAACAGGTACACGAAAATTTGATCACATTTCCCCTGTTTTGGCATCTTTGCACTGGTTACCGGTGCGTTACAGGATTCATTTTAAAATACTTTTATTTACTTTTAAAGCTCTAAATGGCCATGCCCCTCCATACCTGTCAGAGCTGCTGCATTACTACACACCCTCTCGTTCGCTCAGGTCAGCTGACCAGTTGCTTCTGAGGGTACCGAGGACAAAGCGCAAGCTTAGAGGGGACCGTGCTTTCTCTGTGGTAGCTCCTAAGCTCTGGAATGACCTCCCATTAGACATAAGACAGGCCTCTTCACTTGCTGTTTTTAAGTCTCTTCTTAAAACCCATCTTTTTTCTTTGGCTTTTGGTACAATCTGAGATGTTTTAACTTTGTTTTATTGTTTTATTGTATTCATAATTTATTATTTTAGTACTGTTTTTAGTCCCTTCCATTTTATGATTGTATTGTATTTTGTGATTGTGTGTACAGCACTTTGGTCCTGTTGGGTGCAAAAAGTGCTCTATAAATAAAGTTGGTATGGTATGGTATGGTATTTTAATGATGATCTGTTACTTGCATGAGTTTGACCTTCTGGTGGTTTTATTTCTGCAGAACAAGCAGACTCTGAATCTAAGGCACGAGTCAGGGTAAAAGCTGTTACTTCCTTCTCTGTTTTGTCTGTGAAAGTTAGCCATAATATTCTCTGTGCTCACAAGCGGCCATCTGGCCGATTCTGTAAACAGTTTTCCTGTTGTCCGTCAGAGACATTTCTGCCTATGGGATGAAAAATCCATCCGTTGTTTTGTTAAACCAACCAATAGTCATTGAGGAGGTGGGGAGACCCCGCCTCCCATATTAAAGGGACACTTCCGTTTGGACTTTAGTGTCGGAGGGAAGAACTTCCTAACAACTGGTTTTTCCTCTGGAAAAAGCTGGAAACGTTCTGGTCATTGTGTCAATTAGACCTACGTTCTCAGCCGGAGTTACAGTAAAGCTTACTGTAACTCATTCACTCATTTTATGAAAGAATTTGTTTTCTGAAGTTTTATTTTGAAAATCAGTCAGTGCGATTGGCTCTGTTCCTGCCGGGAGAAGCGCTCTTCTTGCTTGTCTGACTCAGCACACACGCGCAGAAGTCATCTGGACGTGAACTGGACAACACAGTCCGTTAGTGTCCACAAAACTTCAACTCTTATCTCCAAGACGTATCGTCAACAGGTAACGAGGCATTGATTGTGTTCTGAACGTGTGAGAAGCCCAGCTGAGACCTGTATGGGAAAGGTTGCCACCCTGTTTGTTTCAAAATAATCAACTTCGGTTAACTTAGCTTTCAATCTTTAATCTTCCTCCTATTTCTTCTTTTTCATAAGCCATTAATCTGTCAAGTAAATGTGCCAACAGAAAAGTTTCTAACTGTCTGTTTGATTTTAATTTGAATTCTTGTCAACTTAGTTTAGTAGATCAGAGCTAATATCGATACAAATGTTTAATGTACTTTTATGATAATTTCAATAAAAGGTCTATTTTCTGGTGGACCAACATAAATTGAAGTCTCTCGTGAAATTACATTTCTGGCTAATCACTTTAAAGCAATTCAATACCGGAAAAAGGGTGAACTCGCGAAACTGATGAAAAGTTTGTGCAGATAAGACCTGCTCGGACTTTTCATCCAAACTATAGGTAAGTCAGTAAACTGACCTCGTAAGTGTTTAATTACACAAACGGCCTATACAGTAGATTGTTACACAGTCATGGATGTACAGTAAGTACAGCAGTGGGCTCAGCACACAGACTTGAGGGGATCCAGTGTTGAAGGTAAGAGATGATGATGTGTGGTCACCAACACGTACTACCTGTTGTCTGCCAGTCAGAAAACTGTGGACCCACTTACACAGGTAGGAGATCAGTCCAAGATCACGCAGCTTGATGACTAGCCTGGAGGGAACTATGGTGTTGAAGGCTAAGCTGTAATCAACAAACAGCACTCTCACAAAATTTCCCAACCTGAGTCCACGTGGCAAATTGTTTTGTGGATGAGGAAGGCTATAGCGTCGTCTGTGGATCTGTCTGGGAGGTATGCAAACTATGGTGGGGATGAGGTAATGAAGGCTTTAATCAATTTCTCAAACCATTTAATCAGCACTGGTGAGGGCTATGGGGTGGTAATTACTGGGGTACTAAGGTTGAGTTTTCTTGGGCAAAGGGACCAACTTTAAAGCAGGAGGGGATTACACACTGAGCAAGGGAGAGGCTGAGGCCCTGTTTACACGGACACTGTGTGGGGGAAACGGATGTTTTGGGTATGTTAATTAGGTGAAAAGTTTTGCGTCGACACGGGCAAATTCTGTGGATACGACTCTCTCCCCCCCACCCCCCGTCCTCATGATTTCACTGTAGTTACCATGCTGGGCCATTAGATGGCGCTGTGATTTTTGGAACCTTCACTACTGCGCATGCGTGCTGCCTGAGGTAAACAGAGCAGCCGAGGCAGCCTGCCTCGTCTGTTTTCCTCTCTGGCTAAAAGTTCAGCTAACTACAAGTTGTTGTCAACAAGTTAACAACAAGTTAAAGCTGGAATTTGGATAAGAGTCAACAGATTTGACACCAAGTGGGACCGCTTCATCTAACAAGCTGCACACCAGTTGCTGACTGGACCGGAACCGCGTCAACATGTCTGACTTTAGTCCGTGAGAATCAGCTGATTTCCAGCAGCGCTACAAGGTAAACAATGTTCTTAATAATGTTTCCTTGTGTTTAGTTCGATCACAGAACAACCAACTGAGGTTTTATTTTTATTTTTTTCCTGCGAGGTCGAAGCTGTCGTTCCACGAAGCGAACCGGTTCGGATCTGGGTCCAGTGTCCACCAGGATGAAAACAACAGAGTCCAGTTCATTAAAGTTCGGTTAACGTGTTTTTAAAAGTGTTCAATTTAATTCTCAGTGTTTGTGACATACAGTTTGTGGTGTTGAATAAATAAATAAATTAAAAATCAACCTGGTGTCTTCATTTTCAGCAGCATGTTAGGCATGACGTAACGAGTCCAGATAGCTTCATTTAGCTCAGATAAATTTAAATATCTCCCACGCTAACATAAATACTGTTTATTATTGTTAAACTGTTAATATATAGCACATTTAGTATGTTATAGTGCAGCGTGACACGTGAAATGTCCGACTGCCTCGTTAACAGCGACAACTGGATCCAGGCAGCTGGCTCTCTTCCAACACAGATGCAGGTAAGGTGTAGAATAATTAAATATGAGAATCAAAATATATTCCATCAGCTATAGTTCAGAAAGTGGTGCGTGTGTCCACTGTCCAGTCCACCGCCATTGTTAAAATGCCGGCTGACTGCGCGTGCGTGCTGCGTGCATGTGTTCAAACAAATGCTCCGCGGGAGACGTTTACATTATCAACGGGGGGTGTCTGCGAAAAAGTTCCACTCTGGAGGCTGGGTTCAAAAACCATCGGAGTCAAAGCTCCCCTCTTTGTGGACTCGTGTCAACGATAAACAAAGACGCAGAGAGAAAGGAGCGGTTCCACTCAAAATACGCGCCGTGTAAACAGGGCCTGAATATTACAGTGAACACTGGGGCAAGCTGATCAGCAAAGGATTCAAGGACTCGTCCGCTGTTGCAGTTTGGTCCTACTGCCTTCCTGGTGTGCACACTTTTAAACACCTTCCTCACCTACTGCTCCATCTCGGTGGGTGTCTCCTCCCATCTGGCTGGTACTGCAGCTTCTTGCCAGCTGTCAGATAAAGCGTGAAAATAAGTTGTTCAGTTCATCAGTCAGAGTGGCGTCTGCCTTTACCGCGGGTGGGGGTGTTGCTATATAGTATATGATGGTGTGTAGTTCTTGCCACAGCACCCTAGTGTTCCTCTCTTACATCTGCAGCTCTAGCTTCTTGGTTTAGCCGTGTTTCACCTCATTAACTGCACTCCGGACGCCACAGACAGCTGCCTTGTAACCGTCCATGTTGCTGGTGATGAGCGCTATGTTGTATGCAGTGGTGCAGGTCCTCAGAGCATCCTGGACGTTGGTGTCCAACCACAGCGTCTGGTTGGGAAAAATCCTGATGGTCATTTGGACCCAGACTGTTTAAAAAAAATCAGTGGAATATAGCCTATATACAGTACAATATATATTAAAAAAAACTATTTAGCTTGCACACATTTTTTCATATTCACAGTAATTCATTTTAGACATGCTTTTCTAGATTTTACGGTAATTAATTTCAAGCAGTGCAGCTTTTTTTAGCAAACACAGGAATTATTTTTATGTAATTTGTCTACAATTTATGAGAACTGCTTTTTTGTCAGCCCAGCTTTTCTACAAGTAATGATTAATTTTAGATAGCACAGCTTTTCCTGCATCTATGGTAATTCATTGAAGGTGTTGCAGCTTTACTAAAGCAATTCATTTTAGACATTTATGGTTACATTTAGACAGCACTCTTTTTCCCACATTTGTTATATTTCATTTTAAGTAGCCCTACTATTTTACAATAATTTGTTTTAGGCTGCACAACTCCTCTGTGTTTATGGTAATTTATTGTAATCAGCGCATCTTTTCTAGCTTTATGGTAATTCCCACTTCTGGCCAACAGCTTCTCTCCACAGAGTGGCCATCAGCCGTCAGAGAGGTACAAACCTGAAAAGACAACATGGCAAATGAAGAAAATTAGTATGGCTGTCACTAAAAAAAAAGAATTAGATTATTCTGTACCTTTGTTTGAGAGAAATGTCTACATGCGGACCTCCCTGAATATTAATATTACTGTAGATCCTGCAACTGATTGAAGTCTGACATGCTTTTTATTATTTTTTATTTTTTGCTTCATCCTCTTTAACTGTAAAGCTGAGAGACTTCATGTTCTAATTGTCTCTTCCTTTCTACAAGTACTTCCCCTTTTATAATTCCTGACCTGAATATTGTCTTCTGTATGTCAGGGGCAATTCTAGAATCTGACCTTTAGGGGTGCTTAGCCCCCAGTGCTGACAATGACGATTGGCTTGAACATGATGGCCATTGGCGTCAAAATCATTCATTATGCACACACTGGTGGGGATTCTGGGGGTCCTCCCCCAGAAAACTTTGAATAAAGAAGATGCCATTCCCTGCATTCTGGTGTATTTTAACGGGCTGTTAAATATCTACATTTACCTACTGGATCCAACAACTATTTTAGAGAGCACGGCACAATAAGAGGTAGCACTAAGCTAGTGGTGTCAGATGTGCTACAGACGCTACAGACACAGCGCACTGCTTTACATTACACAACTTGATAAATGCTTTGTACTAAATCAGTTTAGCGTTAACTGATCATAACAAACAAAGACTAAACTCACGCCATCAGAAGTTGCAACATATATCTACATTTATATCCATATATATATATACATATATCTTGATTTCAGAGACTCTACTTCCTCAGACGGCTGAGACGAGCTGGTCTGAGCAGCCCAGTCCTCACCTCCTTCTACAGGTGTGCAGTGGAGAGCATCCTGTGCTCCAGCATCAACGTGTGGCATGGAGGCTGCACAGTTGAAGAGAGGAAAGCTCTACAGAGAGTGGTGAAGGCTGCACAGAAGTCTGTTGGAGTCAGTCTCCCCACCATCACAGACATTTACACCTCCAGATGCAGGAAAAGAGCCACCTGCATCATGAAAGACCTCACTCACCCAGCACACTCACTCTTTGCCCCACTCCCCTCAGGACGGAGGTTGAGGAGCATCAAATGTAGAACCACTAGACTGAGGAACAGCTTCTACCCTGAGGCTGTTAGACTCATGAATAAATAAAAATAAAATAAAAAATAAACACTGCAAAATATCACATCATGCTGATGCTGATCTGTTTTCTTGTTGCTGTATTCATCTGTGACCATCTGCTCATACAAACTCATGTTCGTGCTGCTGTTTATTCCCACTATATTAGGCTTAGTGTATTACTAGTTGATGTTTTTCTTAGTTAGTTCTAGATGTTATTACTGTTTTTCTCTTTCATTGTTGTTGGATGTAACTGGGACCTCGTGTACATAATCTCGTTTTCATCTCATGTACCACATGCGGTGCAAATGACAATAAAGACTCTCTGACTCTGACTCTGACTCTGACTCTCTGACTCTGACTCTGACTCTCTGACTCTGACTCTGACTCTCTGAACACACAAAACAAAGCACAGCTAGCTTTAAGTATTAACCTTTAATTTAACCATTAAGCTACAATGTAATTTTGACAGAAAATGGAGGAGTTACCTGCAGTTACCTTCATACAAATGAACATGTTGTACTTCCTGTTTATCACTGCTGTACAGTATTCAGCTGCTCATGAGGTCAGTCGCAGGGCTTTATCCATATTTTACTTTTTTCCAGACTTTGTTTAGATTTTGGAAATGGAAGAAGCTGCATTCCACAATCTAAAGCAGGGCTATTCAACTAAACTGCTCAGGGGGCCACAGTTACTGAAAGCCAGCAGCTAAGGGGCCAGCCATCCATCAATTAAAGTCAGTAAATAAATCAAGTAGTACAATGATCTGTTACCTTTTAAACGTATTTATTTTGTTGCATTGAATCATAAATGCAATAAACGGAACCCAAACCCAAAACCGCCCCCAAAAAATATATACCGGTACATATTTTTTAACTTTATTTTTTGGAGTGCTGAGTTAAAATGTTCAAAAAGAGGCCAAAACCACTTCTTTATGCATTTATGTATGCTATTTATGTTATTCCACCTAAAAGCAGGTTTCTCAAACAGAATTGTTTAGAAAATGTCAACAAGTAAAGCTGGGTGAATGGAAAGTGTTGCACTTTGTAACGCTAACACTATGCTAACGATTTAGTTCAAACTGAAACAATATGGCAGTCAGGATTCAGATGTTTGGAAGTGATCCTGAAATTTAATTCCAGCACAGTACACTGCTCGTGTGTCGCTGTGCTCTCAAGTCAATCGTTTTGTCGCTTTGGGTCTCAGATTTGTCAGCTGGCGTCTAATGCGGTTTGGAACCGATTGGATCAGGCGCTGCCAGTTCTGTAGCGGTTAAATTAATACTCCAACGGGCGGCGGTTTAATGATAGACCCGGTGGTGATCTCTCCCTCTTGTTTTGCCCAATCAGGTTGAAAAATGACCAGCGCCAGCTTGTGATTGGCTCGGTCAAATGCAGGCAGTGCCGTGTTATCCCACACAACAGCTTGGCGACAGATGATCTCCGGACATGTCACTCTGATGAAAGTGCACACTTTTCATGTGGTTACTTAGATTAGTAACTATCTCACGGGGCTTCCGTTGCTTTTCTCGTTTTCCCTCACACTCTTTTCTTGACTTTGTGCATGTCTGATTTACAGGTGTAATCCCAGAGCATGACAGACATTTCTTACTCAGGGAGCCTCTAAAACAAACACAAAGTAGAGAACCTAGGAAAGATGTATGTAATAATAAGTTCTGATGTACTTTTAATGCGTTTTGTAATGTAGACAGATGGGAATCTTAGTGAACAAGTGGGAGAAGAGCGTAGGAGGCCAACAAAGGGTGATTCATGCCTGTAGAGTGGAGCAGAAAGCACTGGAATGATTTAGTCACCAGAAGAGGAAGGACGACTTTCCAAGTGCTGGGAGAGCCGGACAAACATCTAGTAGGGGAAGGAGGCGCTTCCCTCCATGCTGCACTTTAACTTCCTCTTTTCATTGGCTGGTTAGATAGGCTCGTTTGAGCTTTCCAGGTCTGGTGATGGGTTACACACAAGAGGAGGCGAGAGGAGGGGGGCCAAGCAGCTCCCCTCAGCTACAAATGTGAAGCACACGTTAAAACTGCAGGTTTCTACAGAGGATTTCAAGAAACACATGTCTGCTGCCAGATCAGCATCAATCAGGTGTGAAATTTATCTCATGGTTTCATGGAGTGTTGGTTGTTCATGTGTGTGCGTGTGTGTGTGTGTGTGGGGTGGGGGGTTTGTCAATTATGGAAATTTTCAAAGATCATGGGGAAAATTTTAATGATACTTTCAGAAAGTAATTATTCAACATATATCTAAACTGATTACCGGTAACACTGGGAGTCAGCCCAATTGAAGATGGCTGTCACAGGTAATTAATTTTAGCAAACACAAAAATGGCTATCACTTGGTGAATTTTACAGGTATTGAGCTAAGATTTGGATTTTTTTTGGCATCTTGAAGTCATCTTCAATATATACTGTACTTTGACCATTAAAAGATTATGAGGTCTTTGATTAAAATGTAGGCATGCAAAGTGGAAGGTGAAATGTTTTAAGCAATGCTAGTTCAAAATAAAGCAAAATACAACAGTACCGGTACACACAACAACAACAAAAATCCCGGTGTGAGTAGATCAAATCAGTGGCGGTTTCTGATATGGGCGATAAAATCCGATGCTCAGGGCAACATCTTCTCAAAGAGTGACACGAGTTCCTGGCCCCACACCTGCTCTCCCCCTCAAAAAACACAGATCATTGTCATTTTTATTGAAGGTCCTAGAAAAGATTGTTTTTATTCAACTTCAATCTTTTCTAGAGCACAACAACCTGTTTGAAAAATTTCAGTCAGGTTTTCGAGCTCGTCACAGTACTGAATCTGCACTGCTCAAAGTGCAGAATGACATTCTTCTGTCCCTGGATGCAAAAAACCCTGTTCTGCTGGTGATGTTAGACCTCTCAGCAGCTTTTGACACCGTCGACCATCAGGTACTAATCAACCGCTTGTCTCAGCTGGTTGGCCTCCAGGGAGCTGTGCTAGAATGGTTCAGATCTTACCTAACCGGGAGAACCTTTTCTGTCATGATAGGTGATCTGTCCTCCTCTTCATCAACCCCTCTGACCTCTGGCGTACCACAGGGATCCATTCTGGGGCCAGTCCTCTTTTCTCTTTACATGCTACCATTAGGATCAATCATTGCACGTCATAATCTGTCTTTTCACATGTATGCAGACGATTTACAAATCTATCTGCCAGTCACTCCCAACCCCTCACCCAGTTCAAACACTCTTGTCAACTGCTTAAATGACATTAAGCACTGGCTCTCTCAAAACTTCCTCCACCTAAACACAGATAAAACTGAATGCATTTTATTTGGTGCACCCGATGACACCAGCAACATCCTTCCCAGTCCCAGTGTTGGTTTTCCCCTCCCCCACTTCAACCCGGTGGTCAGAAATCTTGGAGTGCAGCTTGACTCCAATTTAAAGTTTGATAAACAGATCAGTTCTGTTGTCAAGACCAGCTTTTTCCAGCTCCGTCTGCTCTCTAAAGTCAAGTCACTCCTCAGCCGTAGTGATCTGGAGAAGGCCATCCATGCCTTTGTGGGCGGCCGTGGCGTAGTGGTAATGGCAGTCGTCCCCCGATCCGAAAGTTGGCGGTTCGGGTCCCGGTTCCCCACGCCATGTGTCGTTGTGTCCTTGGGCAAGACACTTAACCCTGAGTTGCTCCCGGTAGGTCTGTAAAAAGCACCTTGCATGGTAGTCTGCCGCTACCGGTTTATGAATGTATGTAGCATTCAATGTGTGTAGCACTTTGAGATTTTCAGTAATGAAAAGTGCGTTATAAATTGAATTCATTATTATTATTATTATTATTTGTGACATCCAGACTTGATTATTGTAATGCTTTGTATGTTGGAATTAATCAATCTTCCATCTCCCGTTTACAGCTTGTACAAAACTCTGCCGCCCGCTTTTTGACCAACACACGAAAATATGAACACATCACTCCTGTCCTGTCCTCTCTACACTGGCTCCCGGTTCAGTTCAGGATACAGTTCAAGCTGCTGCTGTTTGTTTTCAAAGCTCTGAATGGACTTGCACCTCTGTACATCTCAGAACTTTTGAAAGTCCATCAGCCCAGCAGAGCTTTACGATCTGCCAGTCAACACCTGCTGGAGGTGCCTCGCTCAAGGTACAAACAATGGGGAGACCGGTCATTTTCTGTTGCCGGCCCAAAAGCCTGGAACAGCCTCCCCCTTGAGCTGCGTGCCACCTCTGATCTGACTCTGTTCAAAACCAGACTGAAGACCCACTTGTTCAAAAAAGCTTTCAGTGTGTAACTTTTATTACTTTGGTATTTTAGTATGTAGCATTTTTATTTCCATTGCCTCCTTTTATTGCTGTTGTTTTTTATTCTATTTTCACTGATTTATTGTACCAGTTTTTATATTTTCTGTCCTGTTAAGCACCTTGGTCAATGCAAGGCATTGTAGGAAGGTGCTATACAAATAAAGTTTATTATTATTATTATTATTATTATTATTATTATTAAAAAACAACATTGGGAGGGGGATTCTCTTGTCTCTTTTACTGGGCCAGGGATGCATCTACCAGTAATTCAATTCAGTTCCATTCAGAAATACTTTATTAATCCCAAAGGGAAATTAAGTGTTGTCGGAGCTCATCATCCTGGTTTCATTCAAGAGTTGTTAGATGCTGATGGCTGTGGGCAGGAAGGATCTCCTACAGCAAATCCAAAGAATCTGGCCACGTATACCAATCCATCCACCCAGATCCGGCGGGCCTCTCAGTCCTCTTGGGCAACAGGACAGCCCTAATGCTGGGCAGAATTCCTACCTGAGTGATGGTCACTCCTCACAGCAGTCTGCTGAGCTCCTCATCACCACGGTCAGACAGCTGAAGGGGCCGGGGGATGACCCCGGTACTCCCGTTGGCACGAGCCAAGTTTCCCACCAGCTCCAGGATCTCGTGGTCAGGTACTCAAGCACGGCTGTCAGGTTGATGGGAATTCATCCATGGCACCTCCTTTTCAACTCATTTGGGATTTGGGGATGTAGTTCAGGTATTGGAGCTTTTGGGATGTTAATCAGCTGCTCCTGGTGGTTAAAAAAAACACCTTGTTGCCATGGTTACGCATCGTAACGAATGCTCAAAAGTAAAAAGGTTTCAGTGAAAATCCTTTCAGCTACACAGCATCTGATACCAGAGGAAATAGTCATCCGAAAAAAGTGATTTACATCCAGAAAAAAATAGGAATCAAAGTTTTCAAAAGCAATACATCCAAATGAATGTAACAGCTGCTCCAACATGCAGCCACTCCATCCATCCATCCATCCATTTTCTTCCGCTTATCCGGGGTCGGGTCGCGGGGGTAGCAGCCTAAGTAGGGAGGCCCAGACTTCCCTCTCCCCAGCCACTTGGAGCAGCTCCTCTGGGGGAATCCCAAGGCGTTCCCAGGCCAGCCGAGAAACATAGTCCCTCCAGCGTATCCTGGGTCTTCCTCTGGGTCTCCTCCCGGTGGGACATGCCCGGAACACCTCACCAGGGAGGCGTCCAGGAGGCATCCTAACCAGATGCCCGAGCCACCTCAACTGGCTCCTCTCGATGTGGAGAAGCAGCGGCTCTACTCCGAGTCCCTCCCGGATGACTGAGCTTCTCACCCTATCTCTAAGGGAGAGTCCAGCCACCCTGCGGAGAAAACTCATTTCAGCCGCTTGTATCCGAGATCTTGTTCTTTCGGTCATAACCCAAAGCTCATGACCATAGATGAGGGTGGGAACGTAGATCGATCGGTAAATTGAGAGCTTTGCCTTTTGACTCAGCTCTCTCTTCACCACGACAGACCGGTACAGCGCCCGCTTCACTGCGGACGCTGCACCTATCCGCCTATCGATCTCACGCTCCAGTTTTCCCTCATTCGTGAACAAGATCCCGAGATACTTAAACTCCTCCACTTGGGGCAGGACCTCCTCCCCGACCCGGAGAGGGCATGCTACCCTTTTCCGGCTCAAGACCATGGCCTCGGATTTGGAGGAACTGATCCTCATCCCGGCCGCATCACATTCAGCTGCAAACCGCTCCAGCGAAAGCTGTAGATCACGAGCTGATGAAGCCAATAGGACCACATCATCTGCAAAAAACAGAGAAGCGATTCTAAGGCCACCAAAACGGATCCTCTCAACACCTTGGCTGCGCCTAGAAATTCTGTCCATAAAAGTTATAAACAGAATCGGTGACAAAGGGCAACCTTGGCGGAGTCCAACTCTCACCGGAAACGAGCCTGACTTACTGCCGGCAATGCGGACCAAGCTCTGACACCGGTCGTACAGGGACCTAACAGCCCATATCAATGGGCCTGGTACCCCATACTCCCGGAGTACCCGCCACAGAACCCCCCGAGGGACGCGGTCGAATGCCTTTTCCAAGTCTACAAAGCACATGTAAACTGGTTGGGCAAACTCCCACGCACCCTCCAGGACCCTGTTGAGGGTGTAGAGCTGGTCTAGTGTTCCACGACCAGGACGAAAACCACACTGCTCCTCCTGAATCCGAGGTTCGACTATCCGACGGACCCTCCTCTCCAGAACCCCTGAATAGACCTTACCAGCCACTCCGAGCTGTGCAATTCTAGAACAATAGAATAGCTCACATAATACAATTAGTTCACTAAATGAATTCCACCATTGATTTCTTCCCAACAAATCAAAGTTCATTCATAATATTGTGAATATAGCCAATAGGTCACAGCTTATTTGTGTGGAAATTGCTGAAAAAATAATACAAAAACGAATCTGCACACCAAGGAAGGAGAATTAGATTAGGCCTAAGTTGTTTTGGCTCATGTTGGGAGAGTGCCAGTTACACACATGAAAGATGGACAAGAACAGATCAAAGCTATCTGTTTAGGAAAAAGAATATTTTAATTTATAAGGTGAAGAGAAAAGCAGTGCAGTCACACAAATGCACAAATGAGTCTACACCAGAGCTCCTTTAAGAAATTCAGAGATAAGCAGTTACAGGAAAAACTAATTATCATCTTTAATTCATTATTTTTCTTTGGTCCTTTTTGAATGAGTTTTCCTTTTCAGCTATATGATCAAAATAAAAACACAAAAGTTGTGTTTCTTCTCAAAATAAGACTAATAAAATAACTAATTTGGCCCAGCTTCCTCATCAGAGCTGCATGCTGCTGGTCCTCATGTCCTGCAGGACCAGACATGGCAGAGACTGTGGGCTGCTCATATTTTACAGCTAATAGGTTGAATTTAAATAGGAAAAGCTGTGACCTGCATCATTTCATTATGCATGTGTCGCGCATGTGTGTTTGTGTGTATGGGCGCGCGTGCGTGTGTTTGAGTTGAAGGCGTGGGCAAAGTTTTTCTGAGTATAATTAGAACCCGATTAGTGTTGAGATAAGCTTAGCCTTTCAAATGACCCAATTACTGCATGTAAATAGGGTAGTAGTTATTTTTGCATTTGCTCTCATCTTTGCTCTCGTTCACTCACTCACTCACTCACTCACTCACTCACTCACTCACTCACTCACTCACTCACACACAAACTCATAGTGACATGGGCTGGGTTTCTGTGTGGTGTCCTGAACATGCCACAGTGGCAGCCTCTTGAGACTGAGGGGGTCCCAACAGAAGGTCAGACCACTGAAACAGACACTGGAAAATGGACCAAACAATAACTCAGTTCAATTCAGTTTATTTATATAGCACCAAATCACAACAGACGTTACCTCAGGACACTGAACAGACGCAATTAGTAAAGTTCTCTATCTAAGGAAACCAGCAGATTGCATTGAATCTTCACTTCCTTGCCGTCGCCCATCCTGAGCGAGCACAAAGGCATTAGTGGAAAGGAAAAACTCCCTTTTCACAGGAAGAAACCTCCAGCAGAATGAGGCTTACACGCGGCCATCTGCGTTGACCGGCTTGGGTTTGAGAGAAACAGGAAGGAGAAACGGACACAGAATGTCAAGTCCAGGTGCACTCTCAGGGAGAGGAAAGACAACAACAACAAAAAAAAAAACGTTAAGATAGAAATAATTACAAATATGAACTAATCATTTGTATTCATTTGTAACTATTAGTTTATTACAAGAAGATAATACAATCAAATACCTAGCATTCTGGGAAGAATGCATATTACCTGCTGCATTTTATATAAGAGTTTCTGACTAAGATCTTGTCATGGTAAGAAATGGCAGCCAGACCTTGAAAACATCAGAATGCACAATCTCATGCGATAATATGAGAAAATGTCACACTAATGCATGACTCTCAGCTACTACCATGCAGTTGTAGGTCAGTATCTGCAAAATCGACGAGTAAAAACCAATCATGTATTTTTCAGGGTCAGCTGTGGCAGCCATCTTGAATTAGGCTGTCTCAATATTTTAATGAGATACAGATGATCTCGTGATTACTTTCCGAACGTTTCAACACAATTCATTCAGTGGTTCAGGAAATACAGTATTTTTGTAACATTCAGACACACCATCGCACAACATCATCGAAAACATTGTTGCTCATTTCTGACTTTCAGACAACGATGGAGAACATATTTATAGTTATTGATGAACTTTCAGGAAAATGTTTTACCTGAATACTGTAATATGAAAAAATGTTTAACTTGATTTTAAACTATGAAGACAGAATAGCAAGAACTGCATCAGATTTTTATCATTTCCCTTCTATATATCCCATTAGTGAGTCATTTACTCACAAACTTCATGTTTTTTTGTTGTTGTTGTTGTTGTTGTTGTTGTTTGTTGTTGTTGTTGTTGTTGTTGTTGTTGTTGTTGTTGTTGTTGTTTGGGGTCACAGGAAATGTGGAACAACTTTCCAACATTACAGAATTTCCTTGACTTGAACAAATCAGCGAAGCAGAGCCGGTGCTGTTGACCTGATTTGTCTCCAATATGAAGATGGATGAAATGCTTATGTGGTGTATTACATGCGAGGAGAGGATTATTTGCTGCAGAGATTTTTCAGCTGTGTCATTGAGGCAATGGCGCCATTTAAATCTCTCATTAACTCTGCTCGAGATTTATCATCATTTGAATGAGCAACGCTAAACGATCTGAGGAATTATGCTAAGCTGAATCAACCGCTAGCAAGAGCGGCGCAGGACCTATATTGAGAATCTGAACTATAGCCGGAGTCCTCCCCCTCTTGTAGCCGATGGCACTCAATATTTTTGTGAATTCAACTCTTTATTTATTTATTTTACTTTTTGACGTCCTAAAACTGCTGCTAATTGCAGCTGATTGTCTGTTTGTGGGCGTGCATGTGCCTGGAGCTTGTCTGCATGTGGGTTTGCGTTTCATTTCCGCTAAATGCTTCTTTTTTTTTTCCACGCCAGCGTGTTATTTGTAATCTCTTTGCAGGTGTTTATCTGAGTCACCTCGCAGAAGGTCACAGAATTAGATGGCAATTGGCTGGAAGTCCCAGTCGTGTTTGTGTGCAGAGCAGACAGATGTGCACACACCTACCTATACAATGGTCTGAGCTTCGCAGCAGATCCCTGTCATCCCCATCATCCTTTTTTTAGCTACAGTCTCAGTAGCGCCGCTCTTTTTCCCTCCCACACCGCTGCATTGTGCCGCTCTCCTCCTGCCTCAACTTTCATGCTATAAGAGTTGCTCATTCCCTTTGAGCATGATGTCGTCTCTCTCTCTCTCTCTGGCTGCTTCTTTCCCTTCTCTTACACTCTCCTTGTGCTTGCCAGAATGAGTGGCAGGTGTCTCCTGCAGATGCCAAGCTGTTCTTGGAAGGCAGTTGTGACGATAGCCTGACAAGCAGCGTGAGTGCTTGTGCTGACTTTTTTTGTTGTTGTTTGTTTAGTTTGTGTTTCTCTCTCCCCTTCTCTTATGTGTGTATTTGTGTGCATGTAATGACTGGTGTGGAGGAATAAGAATGAGAGAAAGCAAAAGAAAGGTTTTTTTTTGTAATTGAAGCCCAGCTGTGTTTGATGAAGCTTTCAGCAAATATCCAAGCAGGGAAGCTAAAATGAGAATTTAGACAAACAAGCAGTGGGAAACTGACTCGGAGCGATGAGAGAGTGAGCGACTGAGGAAGTTTCGCTTATAAAACTCACCACTTGCTGAAATAATTTAATGGTATTAAAGGGAAGCATGCACATGATGCAATACAAATTTATAATGATTTTGAAGTTAAAATTGAAACGGTTTGGATGGGATTGTTCACTGTTATGTACCATATTTCACGGTGTATAGGTCGCACCTTTTTCTTTTTTTTTTTCAAGGCCTGCAACCTATACACAGGTGCGACCTATATATGGCTTGATATCACTTTCGGCGAAACAAATTTTTAAATCCAGCTCATTTCACAATTACGTTCATTTATTAAGGAAAAGTTCAGCTCAGACATATATTTGCTATAATTTTTATCAAACAAATAATTGTTTTTAAGTGTTAATCTTCTTAAAAGCCTTGCTGTGCGCTCCTGTGGCAGACATTTGCAGCAGAGCTAAACGTAGGTGCGACCTATACACCGGTGCGACCTATCTAGGGATTTTTCCAATCTCCATCCATCCATCCATTTTCTTCCGCTTATCCGGGGTCGGGTCGCGGGGGTAGCAGCCTAAGTAGGGAGGCCCAGACTTCCCTCTCCCCAGCCACTTGGAGCAGCTCCTCTGGGGGAATCCCAAGGCGTTCCCAGGCCAGCCGAGAAACATAGTCCCTCCAGCGCGTCCTGGGTCTTCCTCTGGGTCTCCTCCCGGTGGGACATGCCCGGAACACCTCACCAGGGAGGCGTCCAGGAGGCATCCTAACCAGATGCCCGAGCCACCTCAACTGGCTCCTCTCGATGTGGAGAAGCAGCGGCTCTACTCCGAGTCCCTCCCGGATGACTGAGCTTCTCACCCTATCTCTAAGGGAGAGTCCAGACACCCTGCGGAGAAAACTCATTTCAGCCGCTTGTATCCGAGATCTTGTTCTTTCGGTCATAACCCAGAGCTCATGACCATAGATGAGGGTGGGAACGTAGATCGATCGGTAAATTGAGAGCTTTGCCTTTTGACTCAGCTCTCTCTTCACCACGACAGACCGGTACAGCACCCGCTTCA
>JBBPBX010074863.1:0-17482 GCA_038048925.1 Garcialebias charrua
TATACCTTTAACCCTATTTATATATTTATTACACATAACTAAGCAGCAAAAGGTTTGTAACAAGGAAAATTATTTTTGAAAAATCTGTTTTGTGGTAAAGTAGCCTTAGGAGCTTGTTATTTTTCACAAACTTTGATGTTAAAAGATGTGAGCTAAAATAAAGTAGGTTCACCATAAGAAAGTACTGTACATGCTCAATAATCAAGGTATCAAATCGGATAATTCTCAATCAGGTTCTACTAAAAAGAAACTGTCCAGATGACCTGATTGAGAATTATCAGAAAGGTTTATGTTTATGTTTATTAAATTTGTTCATTTTTTTACAAAAGAAACAATACAAGGCAATCTCATAATGATAGTGTACAAAATGTAAAAAAATGAAAGGTGGCAGAAAGAAGAATAAATCTTATTATATCTGCCCCTTATCTCCAACAATCAGATTAAACAACAGTAGTCAAACCATGTAAACAATAATAATCTTCAACCAACTTTTTCCAACAGTCAGGTTAAACAATAATATTCTTCAACCAACAGTACAAAATTATTAACTCTTTTTAATTTTCTAACTAACAGTACAAAATGACTAACTCTTTCTAATTTTCTAACTAATACAATACACATTACGTTATTTCACATATATTTTTTTAACACATTTGTTTTGATCATTTTTTTAAATGTAAACATTGACTTGGCATTTTTAACTACATTCTCCAAGCCATTCCATAATCTAATTCCCTGAATTGAGGTAGAACGTCCCTTCAAACTGGTTCTGAATTGTGGTTTTACAAACAACTCTGTTCCCTTAAGATTATAACAACTTTGTCTTTTAACAAAGTGCATTTGGATATTTAAAGGTAATGCATTATTTTGAGCTCTATACATAACTGATAAAATATTATAGTCTACCAAATCATGGAACTTCAATAATTTTAGTTGATAAAATAATGTACTTGATGGATGACGGTAATGCTTTCTAGTGATAATTCTTACAGCTCTTTTCTGTAATACAAAAATAGGCTTTGTGATTGTTTTACACGCTTTCCCCCAAACATCAATACAATAGATTAAGTGTGGAACAATGATTGTGTTATACAACAAATACAGAGCTTTATCATTCAATAGGTCTCTGACTTTGTACAGTACTGCAATCGATTTAGCTATTTTTATTCTTACAGAATTTATGTGTTGTTTCCATGTCAGTTTGTCATCAATGATAACACCCAAAAACTTCACCTCACTCACTCTACAAATCTCAACATCCTCAATTTTGAGTGGAACATCAACAGTTTTCTTTTTATTACCGAATATCATGTAATTAGTTTTTTCTAGATTTAATGATAATTTATTTATTTTAAACCAAGTTTGTATCTTGACAAATTCTGTCTTTATCAATTCTAACATTTGTTCTATATCTTCACCTGAACAGAAAAAAGTGGTATCATCAGCGAAAAGTACACATTTAAGGAGTCCTGACACATTTACCAAGTCATTCACATATAAAATAAAAAGCTTTGGTCCAAGTACAGAGCCTTGGGGAACTCCACATGTGATATTACAGAGGTCAGATCTTACATCATTTATTTGTACAAATTGTTTCCTATTTTTTAAGTAGCTAGATACCCACTGTAATGCTGGTCCTCTAATACCATATTTGTTCAGTTTTTCAAGGAGAATGGTGTGATCAATAGTATCGAATGCTTTTTTTAAATCAACAAAGATACTGATACAATGTTGTTTTTGATCGACAGCAGTAGTTATTTGTTCCATTAATTCCATGAGAGCCATTGATGTAGAGTTTTTTGATCTAAACCCATACTGACTGTTGCTTAGAATATTTTGTTTATCTATAAATTGGTCTAGTCTGTTTACAAATAGTTTTTCAAGAATTTTTGAAAACTGTGGTAACAAGGATATAGGTCTATAATTGTTGAATACACATTTATCACCATTTTTAAAAAGAGGAACGACCTTAGCTACTTTCATATTATCTGGAAAAATTCCTGTTGAAAATGATAAGTTACATATGTATGTGAACGGCTCAATAATATGGCTCATTATGTCCTTTACAAACATCATATCCATGTCCACCCAGTCTTTCGATCTCTTGTCTGTAAGATGTTTTACTACATTCATTATTTCCTCTTTGTTAGTTCCATTTAGGAAAATACTATTTGCACAACCTGTAATTGAGTGGATCATATTTTTATCTACTTTTGGTATCTTAGCTGCAAGGCTTGATCCAACATTTACAAAATATTGATTAAATCCATTAACAATTTCATTTTCATCATGAACTTCATCGTTGTCTTTTACAAAATATTTTGAAATACCAGTTTTTGCTTTATGATTCTTCAGTACACCATTCATTACTCGCCATGTTGCTTTCATATCACCATTAGTTTTATCTAATAATTTACTATAATATTCTTTCTTATGTTTCCTTATAATCCCTACTAATTTATTTTTATACTTTTTATATTTTTCTTCTGCGCTCTGACTTCGTAATTTCAAGAAACATGAATACATCCATCCATCCATCCATTTTCTTCCGCTTATCCGGGGTCGGGTCGCGGGGGTAGCAGCCTAAGTAGGGAGGCCCAGACTTCCCTCTCCCCAGCCACTTGGAGCAGCTCCTCTGGGGGAATCCCAAGGCGTTCCCAGGCCAGCCGAGAAACATAGTCCCTCCAGCGTATCCTGGGTCTTCCTCTGGGTCTCCTCCCGGTGGGACATGCCCGGAACACCTCACCAGGGAGGCGTCCAGGAGGCATCCTAACCAGATGCCCGAGCCACCTCAACTGGCTCCTCTCGATGTGGAGAAGCAGCGGCTCTACTCCGAGTCCCTCCCGGATGACTGAGCTTCTCACCCTATCTCTAAGGGAGAGTCCAGCCACCCTGCGGAGAAAACTCATTTCAGCCGCTTGTATCCGAGATCTTGTTCTTTCGGTCATAACCCAAAGCTCATGACCATAGATGAGGGTGGGAACGTAGATCGATCGGTAAATTGAGAGCTTTGCCTTTTGACTCAGCTCTCTCTTCACCACGACAGACCGGTACAGCGCCCGCTTCACTGCGGACGCTGCACCTATCCGCCTATCGATCTCACGCCCAGTTTAACATGAAATACAAATACACAAATACAAACATGAATACAAATAATTCTTTTTTTTACATGCATTTCTTAACCCTTTTGTCATCCATGGTTGATCATTCGTATTTCTCTTTGTGTAATTTGTTTGCACACAATTCTTTTCATACAGGGTTTCCAAGATATTCATAAACTCATCATATGCCCTGTTCGCATCATCAACATACACATCATTCCAGTCTTGTTTATCCAGATCCTCTTTCAATTTTTCCAAAACTTTTTTTGATGTGTTTATGATCTTTTTCTTCGTTGTGACTGCTTTTGTGATATTTTGATCATTTTTAAAGATTGTGAAAACTGGTAAATGATCACTTAAGTCGGTCGTTAAGATACCACCTATCACATCCCCATTTGTTATATTTGTGAAAATATTATCAATTATTGTGGCACTATGAGTTGTAATTCTTGTTGGCTTTGATATCAATGGATACATATTTAAACTGTACATTGAGTTTATAAATGTGCTTATGTTATTTGAATCTGTTTTATTTCCCATATCAATGTTAAAGTCTCCACACAAAAAAATATTTTTATTAAAACTCTTCTCCATTAGTTCCAAGATTTTATCAGTGAATATTTCTATATTTGCTCCTGGTGATCTATATACACAACTTATTATTATGTTTTTATCGTTTTTGTTTATAATTTCTATTGTTATCATTTCCATAATATTATCAACTATTATTGACATTTCATTATTTAATTTACATTTTATTTCATTATTGACAAATAGTGCGACACCACCACCTCTTTTATTATTTCTGTTCATATGATATAATTCATACCCCTCGATGTGAATATTACTTGTGTTATCATCATTAAGCCATGTCTCTGACAGCGCTATTATCGTAAAAGTTCTATTTAATTGTTTTAAGTAATCTGTTATTTTGGATATGTTTGCATTTATACTTCTGCTATTAAAGTGAATAATGGAGAGAACTCCATTTGATATATTGATGTCATTAAACTGCTCTTCATTATAATATTCGCTATCTTTTATTACAGGAAAAAAATTTGCATCAATCACATTTTCAACATTATATATTTTAGGTTCTGAGTCTTCGTATGTTGTCATGTTCTAATGTATTTGTTCATTTCACTGTATATTTTATCCATTTTGAGTGTGAGTTGTTTCATTGATTTGTAATTTTCATCTCTTGAATTCATCCAGATCCGTCAGTTCTTTTATCATTTTAGGCTGAGACCCTTCCTTTGCTTTGATAAAGACGTATAAATGAAAGACGTTTAGAATAATAGGTGCAGTGTTATTTTTATATTTATATGTTTGTTTCAGTTTGTCGAAGCACTTAAAGAATTTATCTCCTATAGTTTATTCATTTCCGCTTGAGTTGCCGCTCAAGACCAGAGCTGCTCCCTCCTCTCCAGCAGGTGGCGGTAATGTACCAAGACAAACAAACGTCACGTTGTGTCTGACGTAATGACGCTTCGTTTTTACATCCGGGTTCCTGTTTATCAATTTGCATTCATCTTTTCTACAGAATCTGGTCATTTTTCTGTAATTTGTTTCGGTTTAAGTTACAGCTGACAGGTTGAAGAAGACTTAAGAGACATCGAAAAGCTTCACGGAGACGGATGAAAGTTGGTAAGCCCAGAAAAAAAATGCTGGAAGTCTGTTGCGCCAAATGTCGTTCAATATTTGTGAAATTAAGTTTTATAGTAGTTAACAGCAAATACTGCTTTACTCACTAACTTTACAAATAACTCGCAACAATAATTATGAAATCTGAAAAACTCGGCTCAATAATTGTTCTTCTGGCTGTAACTATTTGTTCATTTTACTTTGATTAGCTGGATTGCTATGATTTGAGAAGATTAATGAAAAGGTAATTTTGTAATAACAGCTGTTAATTTGCTAGTTTTTCATGTGTGGAAATGAAAATAATACATTTTATTCAGATATATGCGCATTATGCAGAATAAATGAAAAACAAACAGAAGGGATTTTTTAAAATGTATTTATTCATTTTATAAATGAGATACAACAATTAACACATATGTAATTGGAAAGAAAAAAATAATATTTACAATAATGAAATACAACAATTAACATATATGTAATTGGAAAAGAAAAAACGTATAAGAAAAAATATATATAAAATGTAAAATGAAAGATAGCAGATGAAGAAAATATCTTATTAAATCTGCTCCTTATTTGTCTAATAAGAATTTAGACTAATTTTCTATAAATAATAATAAGTAAATAACTCATTCAATTTTCAATTATATACAGTATGTTACTCATTTAAATACATTCATTTATATTTGTTTAACAATTCGACCTTAACCAGTTTTTTCATTGTAACGAGCCTTAACGTTTTATTTAAGACACCTGGGGGGGCACAGCCCCTCAATTTAAAACATTTAAACTTTAAATTGTTTCAGATGGAGGAGTTGGAGCTGTATTCAGCACAATGAATCTTGGCTCTAAAGGTAAAAAACGGGTGGTTCTGCCCAGCCGCCCTGACCTCCCCACCTTGGACCAGATCCTGGAGGACCTCAACAAAGCTGCTCCTGATGACCCGGTCTTCAGCATCCTGGAGGGAACTGGACAAGGTGAGTCCACACATATGCTCATAGTCTATGAAAATACAGACACTTGTGTTGTACTGCACTGCCCTCAAGCATTGGACATGTCTAATGACCTTCACGTGTCTTTCTGCTCCTCAGACTCGTCCTCTCCTGCAGACAGCGAGGTGGAGCGCAGCTTCCAGCAGTGTCGTCGGTATCTAGAGCTACAGGAGCAGCTGAAGGAGGCTCAGGGTCGACTGCAGCAGCAAAGAGAGGAGCTGCAGACAGTGGGGGAGCAGCTGAACAGAAAGGTGGACGAGGTCAAAGGTCAACTTCTCTGACTCTGAACGTTTTGACTGAACTCCTTTTTAAATGACAGGTTGATGTGACCTTTGACCTCAAAGGCAATTCCATGAAAGAAAATCATGAGGTTTCAAAATAAAAGCTGCAGAAAGTGTTAGTGGTTTCAAAAGAACAGTGTTGAACTAAACAAAGGTTCAAAGATTAGTAAAAGAGAAAAAAATGTGTAAATAATAAGAAAGTGAAAATGAAAATAAATAAATAGCATAACATTATTTTATTTTCCACCAGATTGTTTCATTTATTTTAAAAGTTATTTGTACCGGTATGTACAGTAGATAACCTGAATTAGTTTTTTCTTCTTAAAACATGAAAACTGTAGAATAAAAGCCGTGGACATGCAGCAAGATATAAACACAACACTGTGAAGGAAAAATCACTGAAACGTGAAGGATGTGAAGGAAGAAAGCAAATACCGGTACATGTATTTTATTTTGACAAGATTTAATGGGACACATTTAGAAAACTTGTCTATTTATAAGAACTGAGGGGTAAAAGCGTGTTCAGCCTGAATAAAGTCTGTTTGAACTTTTATGACTTTAGTGTCTGTCGCTGTTCACACTGAGGTCAAATGGAAACTTTTTATTTTATTTATCTATGGATTAAAAACAGGCCTTTTTCACTGCATAGATCCTGGCATTTATAAACTATGACACTATTATTTACACAATTGAAACATTTTGCACCATCAATATTATTTTAATCTACCGGTATATATAAATGTGTAAAATTAACTTTTTGGTAACTGCATTAAAAACAAATGTAAACCTACTCAGTTTTTGTATTTAGTAAAGTCTTATGTCTTAGCTGCTGTTCTTTTTCTCATTTTTTTAATCTATTTTTGCAATCAGTATTTTCATGTCCAAATGTTTTTAAAAAAAAAGGGGGTGTCCATATTTATGCAAAATGTAGAAGTGGAAATTTGACTTTTTCACAACGTGACTATAATCTTAGTTTTATAAATCTGGTTTAAACATCGATCTGGATTTTTGTCTTTGTGCGTTTGGGCTGTTTTGACAGTAAACTTAATTTTAGTTTTGTTAGTGCAAAATTAATTTAAACAGATTTCATTGTGTTTCATAAGAAGAGCCATACTTGTTTTACGTAACTTGTTTTTTTGTCTATAGATTCAACGTGCTCAGTTTTTGTTGCTACCGTATTTTTCAGACTATAAGGCGCACTTAAAATCCTTTAATTTTCTCATAAATTGACAGCGAGCTTTATAATCCGGTGCATCCTATGTATTAATTCTGGTTGTGTTTAGTGACATAGAACTGATTTTATGTGGTACATGGCGCTCAAAAATTTGTCAAAATAAACTTGTTTCGCTTAATGCACCTTATAATCCAGTGCACCTTGTGTATGAAAACTAGGGGTGCGAATCTCTGTGTCTGGAGAATCGATTCGATTCTGATTTTTGGTGTCACGATACGATTCAAAATCGATTTTTCGATTCAGAAACGATTTTTGATTTAGAAACGATTTTTCTATTAAAATGGTCATAAATTTAGTTTTGTAACTGACAAGCTGAACAGAATAAACAACAATGTAAATACCGTATTTTCTGGAATATAGGTTGTGGCTTTTTATCATTTTTGCATGCCCTGCGACCTATATTCAGGTGCGACCTATTTATGGCTTTTTATAAAATAAGCTGATTTGTAATCATTTATTAACAAAAATTAAACTGAGACACACTCTTACAATAATGTCAGCTAACAAATATATATTTTTAGGTGTTTATCCTGCTAAAATTATTCATTTATTAAAGAAAAGTTCAGCTCAGACACATATTTGCTATAATTTTTATCAAACAAATAATTGTTTTTAAGTGTTAATCTTCTTAAAAGCCTTGCTGTGCGCTCCTGTGGCAGACATTTGCAGCAGAGCTAAACACGGTCCACATTTTGACGTAGGTGCGACCTATATTCAGGTGCGACTTATATATGGATTTTTCCAAATTTTTGGCAATAATTGGACAATGCGACCTATATTCAGGTGCGACCTATGTTCCAGAAAATACGGTAAATGGAACATTTATTTAAAACAATAATTTTAAACTGAAAACATTAAACAACAATGTAAACAAATAGAAATTTTATTTAAAAGAATAATTTTAAGTTCCTTATTGTATCAAATTTTTTGCATCGTTTGATATTTATACCAAAAATAGGAACAAATAATACAGGAATGCATTAAATTCTGTAACTTAAATAACCAGTATTAGGTTAGCTTTTTGCTCTGTTACTTATAGAAGATTATTGTTTGAATTGATTGTTTGAACTTGTTTTGTTTTTGAAAAAAGGGGCAGATAAAATAAGATTTCTTCTTCTTTCTGCCACCTTTCATTTTATGTATTCTTTCATATACTATGAGATATGGTTTTATTTTCTTTATCTTTTGAGTTTTAATGTAAAAATATATATTAAAAAACAAAACAATTTGGGGGCTTTTAGAATCGATTCTGAATCGCCAGGACTAAGAATCTAAATTCTTTAAAAAATCTATTTTTTCTTGCACCCCTAATGAAAACAGACCCGTTCATTGATATTGTACCTATAGTCAATACTATCGTTTATCGCAATAATTTCTGAGACAATTAATCGGCCAGCAAAATTTGTTATGGTGACAGGCCTAATTGCGCCTTATAATCCGATGCGCCTTATAAGCCAAAAAATACATTAATAGAGTGAGAATCAAAAGTGTTTGAATGAAATGTATTAAGTCAACAATCTTTCTACTTTCTATCAGAGCCACTCATAATTTCAGTCAACGTTTTAAAAAGCTGTGGAGTTTGAAATGTTTTAATGTTGGATGGAGTGAAGGTGGCACTCTCTGCTGACCTGTTAGTGTTTAATCCAGCTTCTGCGACAAGGTGGTCAATAAAAACTACATTTTATATCGACAAAATAAAAATCATGACTCGTTCGTTCTCCAAAAGAAAAAGAACGCCACAGCAGCAGTTTGAGGAATCACGTCACTTTTTATTGGAATGAAAACGACAACAACGACACACTTGTGATGATTTGCTTGTTTACCACGGCATCGTGACCCCTCCGTGGCCTCGTTCACGCGCACGTTGATACATTTTAAAGTGCCTGTGACGTCAGATTTTTGTAATGAGTATGAATGCATCTGTAAAAGATAATATGATGCCAAAACAAATCATGCTGCTGAGATAAAGAGCTGTTGGTGTATTCGCAGGAAGTGATGTCAGAGGGGAAAGCCTGCACGTAAACAGAGCGTTGCTACAGCGGCTAACGCAGATAGCAGAGAAGACTCTTTATTTTCTGTTTCTTTACATTATTTTGAATATCAAACAGAAGACGAGTCAGAGTCCAGGGAGTGTTTCAGTGAACAAAGATCAGGACGTTCCCCTTTGATGTCACTTCCTGTTTCACTTTGGCTGCAACAAGTTCAAAAGAAAATGTCAACTGTGTGACAAAATGGGTTAAAATTGTACGATTAAAAAAAAAATTGAGATGTTTTCTTCTGCTTTTTGTATTTGTAGGATATGTATGTCACAGGTGCTCTAACGTGAATCAACTGGGTTCAACCGAGGAGTGAACGAGGCCGGCGGCGGCGGTGAAAACCTTCATTCTGTTTGTTACCCGTCATATTTACGTCAAAGTGATTCTCGACCTTAAATCTGCTTCTTCAATGTCAAACACCGGTGTAGTTTTTAAAATCAAAACAATCTGGTATTGTTGGGAAATAGTTTTCACTTCTGTCTTTCTAAGCAAGATCTGATGAGTTTCACTAGAAGTCTTCTGGTTGGTGCTTCCAGGGTTTGAGTAGTTTTGTCCTCTGAACATTTCCAGCTTTATTTCTTTAAACTTCAACACGAGTGAGATTGACACTGAAAAGGCAGATTTGTGAAGCGCAGCACCTTCAGGGTCCTGGTGGAGCTCGAACCAAAATCCATTCACTCATTAGGCTCGACGGGTTTTCTTCTACATGACTTGGAATGAAAACGGAGTGTTTTTCTGTATGAACGTCCTTTACTGTGGGTTTAGATGAGTCCGTTCACCTCTGCAGGCGCACATGGAAACTGTGGTAGTGGAGCTACAGAGAATATTCATAGTCTTTATATAGTCTTCACCTATCAGTACTTTTACAGCAACACAGTTGAGCAGATATTAACATGTTGTACAGACCTCCAGAGAAAAGCTCCTTTAAAAAAGCGCCCCGAGGCGCAGTAACCGGGACAGAATCAAGACGTCAGAGCTGCTGATGTTCTCGCTCCAAAAGGAAACGGGAGGATCTATTTGGTTGTTAGCTTCAGAATCATCAGTGTTGTGATGTAAATATTCAGCCAGTGAAGCAGAGAATCCAACAAATGTCTCTACAGCAGGCAAACTTTACGCTCCAGGTCTAATTCGAGGTGGGGGGTAATTTAAAGTTTCAATTCGATGCGTTGCACTTTGTTCTGCTTCTTGCGTCTAAAATGACCATGTGGTGATGACTGAGTGTACGTTTTCACAGCAGAGTTTAAGTTCTCTGCATCGCCAACCCTAACTCTATTTAAACAATCGTAGAGGTGCCATTTTATACATTATGGGGTTAGATTTGCAGCTACATTATTCTGATCCAGGAGCAGATTTTAAAATAACGCTACACAGTGAGGAAATAAAAACATTACGTTTTTGATCACACAGCCCCGCTGGTCAGACACTTGTCATGGTCAGATATTTCCTTCAGCTACAAATATGGGACCCCTCCCGTCGAACCGAAGAAGCAGGATGTAGAGACGGGCAGCTACAGTGCGTTGTTGATAATGTGCAGTTTTTTCAAAGTGTGAGGAATATACAGGTAGTCCTCGACTTACGACGTTTTGGGGTTACGTCACGCATCTCATAAAAAAATTAAACAAAATCTTATTTTATGTTTAAATGTTCTTGATTTTATGTGTACAGCACTTTGTTGCAGCTGTGGTTGTTTTAAATGGCTTTATAAATGAAGTATTATTATTAATATTTTGAAGCCGATTTACGCAGTTGCCGGCAGTTTCTGGCAGTTTTCGGTTAGCTTCGGTTAGCTCCGGCTTCGACAGCCGGCTTTGGACGGACCATGTGCCCGATCACAGGTTTGTACGCTCAGATACATGAGCTGGAAACGCTCGGTCAACTCTGTGGACGTCTCAGGCGGAGGAACGGCTTCGCAACCTCGGATGTTGCTGGAACACCGGGCGAGCTAATATGCTAACACGCAGAGGAATGGCTTTGCGACCTCGGATGTTGCTGGAAAACCGAGCTAACATGCTAATACGCAGAGGAACGGCTTCACGGCCTCGGATGTTGCTGGGACACTGTTAACATGCTAACACGTAGAGGAACGGCTTTGCGGCCTCGGATGTTGCTGGGACACCGAGCTAACATGCTAACATGCGGAGGAAATGCTAACATGCAGAGGAACTGCTTTGCGGCCTCGGATGTTGCTGGGACACCGAGCTAACATGCTAACACGCGGAGGAACAGCTTCGCGGCCTCGGATGTTGCTGGGACACCGAGCTAACATGCTAACACGCTGAGGAACGGCTTCGCGGCCTCGGATGTTGCTGGGACACCGAGCTAACATGCTAGCACGCGGAGGAACGGCTTCGCGGCCTCGGCTGTTGCTGGGACACCGAGCTAACATGCTAGCATGCGGAGGAATGGCTTCGCGGCCTCGGATGTTGCTGGGACACCGAGCTAACCTGCTAACACGCGGAGGAACGGCTTTGCGGCCTCGGATGTTGCTGGGACACCGAGCTAACATGTTAACATGTGGAGGAACGGCTTCGTGGCCTCGGATGTTGCTGGGACACCGAGCTAACATGCTAACACATGGAGGAACGACTTCGCGGCCTCTGATGTTGCTGGGACACAGAGCTAACATGCTAACACGCAGAGGAATGGCTTTGCAGCCTCGGATGTTGCTGGGACACCGAGCTAACATGCTAACATGCAGAGGAATGGCTTCACCAGCTCCCAGTGTTATTAACTCTTTTTTTCCCTTCATTATGGCTCCTAAAGTATGGAGCTAACCTGCTAACAGGCCTTACTGTAAACAGTTTGGACCGCGCGAATTACAGGCAGCCTCAGATGTTGGAGGGACATCGAGCTTACATGCTAACAGACAGGAACGGCTTCACCAGCATACCAGTAGGCCTCTAACTCTTTTTTTCCTTCATTTTTTCCCCTTGGTGTTGCAGCACGGTGGCACAACTGGTAGAGCTGCTGCCTCGCAGCAAGAAGGTTGCCGGTTCAAATCCCGGTCCGGGGGCCTTTCTGGGTGGAGTTTGCATGTTCTCCCCGTGCATGCGTGGGTTTCCTCCGGGTACTCCGGTTTCCTCCCACAGACCAAAAAACATGCATGTTAGGCTGATTGTGACTCTAAATTGACCCTAGGTGTGAGTGTGAGAGTGGATGGTTGTTTGGTGTGAGTGAGACAGGTCCCTCTTGTAAATGAGTCCCTGTGACTCAACGAGGCTAGCCTGTATAAATAAAGGTTGAATGAATGAATGAATGAATTATGGCTCTTAAATGTATGTGTTTTTTGATAAATATGTAGGGTAATGTGTTAAGTGCTTGGTAAAAATACAGTACTGTACGTATGAGGTGTTGTTTGGATGTATGAGGGGCTGTTTGGACTCATGAGGTGCATGCATGAGGTGCCGTTTGGACGTACTGTATTTTCCGACTTACGACAATTTTCGAGTTACGAATGGGCATAGGAATGGAACTGCGTCGTAACTCGGGGACCACCTGTATACGTAAAAGTCCCTCGAATTTAAGCAAAAAATAATGTGAATGTTTCGAAGCAAGTTCTGAGCAAAACCAACAACTAATGATGATTTTGAGCAGAAAAGCCCCACATTTTTGCTACTTTGCGCGTTAGCAAAACTTTTTCCTATCCAGCTTGGAAATCCCAGCACTCGAACATGGTTTGAGTTTTCTTCTTTCAAACGACGTCGTTAAAAAAAGAAGCTCAAAATTGGATTCAAACCCACTGTCCAGGAATTGTCTTGATAAAAGAGACAAATCAAGCCAAATCTCAGGAACCGCTCATGACGTCAGGACGGTCCAGGTATCAAATCGGAAGCGTGCTTCGTTTGTTTTGACTGAATTTGACCTGATCCTCAGTTCCATGTAAAGGATTCTCATCCAACTGCTCTGTAGTCTTAATGTTGTCCCTTTTACCACGCCATAAGTCCTGACCACTGACACCTCGTTTCTTGACGCACTTGATTAAAAAATAAATAAAACGGGACCTGAATCTAGTAGCACAGTCAAACACGTCGTTGAGTCGATAAACGCATCTAGTTACGATGTTCACTCAGGAAACGATTACACGCTTTCCCATCGCAAGAAAACAAACCGTGATGGGCTGCAGGAAATATTTCACCTCTGAACGACATCCGTGTCGTCCAGCGCCAACAACAAACGTGAAAGTGTTAGCATGCTGTCAGGAAGCAACACAGTTCGTGTCTGTTCACCTGCTTGTTATTTACACTGATGGCTACAGAGAACCTTAGGCTGGAAGTAGGCCTGTCGCGATAAACAAGAAATCAATTAATTGCATGATTATTGAAAATGATCAATCTCATTTTCATTTATGAGTTTTATAATTACTTCGTGTCTCTCTTTTTCTACTGAAGAGACTGGATGACGAAACAAAATCACGTTTGTGGATCGTTAAAAGCAGCTAAGGTGAGAAGCTAAGCTACAAGCTAAGCTAACAGGCTGACCTCAGGAATAAACCTCCGTCTTGTCAAAGCTCCAAAATTCACGGTTGAAACCTGTGCCTTGGTGTAAAAGTTTGTTTTTCTCTGCAAAAAGAAGCTGAGAACTTGTTTACTGATTTTTTTTTTAATTAAAAGCTTTGTGAAAAATGTTATGCTAACGAGCGTCCGCCATTTTGAGAACCGAAGAGAGACAGCCCATGTCACGTTAAGGTGCCTCCCTCCCATTTTTCTAAAAGAGGCACGCTGCTCGCTCCCTCACTATCCATCCTTCAGTTCAAACAGTCTTATACTGCTATCCAGTGGTCAAAAAAAGGTACTAAATACAAAAAAATGTCATTAAATTTGACAATTACTAATTATTGTTGAATTTCAAATAATATTATCGTTTATCGTGATAATTTCCGAGACAATTAATCGCCCAGCAAAAGTGGTTATCGTGACAGGCCTAGCTGGAAGTACTCACTGACAGTCAGGAATAGGAAACAATTTGCTGTAGCATGTTCTGTGAGGGAAACGGTGCAGCTGCTGTCATACTGAACATCGGAGCATTAACTTGAATACAGTCAGTTGTTGAGTTTTAGGAACCGAAGCATTTGGGTGTACCAGAACTGTGCAGTGTTTCAGCTACAGCTTTATGGAAGTTTGGGACCTTGATTTGTCGTGGGTTTTGGTTAAATCTACCTTGCATGTGCGCTAGTGTTGTAAAAATTGAATTAAACATACATGTTATTATCAAAAACATGAAGCAGGTTGTTATTCCCCTCAAACCATTTTTCCCTCACAATACTCGGGCTGGGTCATAACCTGTCCTGTTAACCCGTCATGCATTTAACAGATTAGCAACTTGACATGGGGCCTTTTTAGACATGCTGGTTTTTATTATTTGGAATGCAACTGTATGTTACACAAGCAGTACGCCAATGACCCCCGTCGCTGAGGGGTTTGAATAGTGAATGTTTGTAGTTTTGAGATGAGTGTTTTTCTGGATTGGAATCAAACAGGGAAAGTTGGTAAACCTAAATGTTGTTGGTGCACAATATTCAAGTGTGGAGAAGTTAGACGGTGTGTAACAACAAAGTTTTTTTTTTTTTGACCGAGGTAGCGCAGAGTGACAGATTCTGGCAAGTGGAGGGAAGAATTTTATCCATCACCAGGTGCAGTGGTGGTGCCAGTGGGTGGCCAATGGTGACCTTGGCCCCCATAGATCAATTCTTGGCCACACCAAGTGCCACCCAAATATTTAAGAAAACTATACTTTTAAGTAATATAAGAACTAGAAAGCATAGTTTACTATTGGGATGGTCGATTTACGTGTGTGTGTGGTGGCCATCTTGACTTTTGACAAAGCAACCCAATCTTTGATAGTGACCTTGCTTATGCCCATGGCTGTGTCTCAATTCAGGGGCTGCATCCTCATGAGTGCGCATTTGTCGGCCGCATACGTCATTGCCCCGCGCGGAGGACTGTCCCAATTCGAAGACTCCTCCTCATGCGGCCGAGGAATGCGGCCTACTTCCTGCCGAAATCGAAGGATGCATTCGTGAATCCTTCAAGACGGAGGCTATCCCAGAATTCATAGCGCCAGCAGAGATTTCGCGGGGGGGGGGGGGACTTTCTGCGTGCAGGGTCGGAGCTGCTGCATGTTGTTGAGTCATCAGCTCGTTTTAACAACAACCTCAGCGCGAATATTCATTCAACCTTTATTTAGTCATCTCAAACAACCTCAGCTCGAATATATCTCATTAAAATTTTACTACAGAAACGACAAAAAAAAAATGTGTGAGCTGAATATACAGTATATTAGTGTTTCTGAGTTTACTGTTTTTGAAGAACTGATTACAAATCAGATTATTTTACACGTGCGTAGCAAGGATTTTCTGAGGGGCAATCTTTTAAAACCCAGAGTGGACCTCCGAAACGCAAGTTGTCCATTAGCTCAGTTGGTAAATCAACTTGCGATTGGTGCAGAGATGCTTTTCTCGAAGCTGGTTCGAATCTCACTCGGTACGGTTAAAACTTATTTTACGTTTGTCTTTTATTGGATAAAAAAAAAGAAGGAGTTTCACAAACTCCTTCCTTTTAATCTCAGTCCTCATTTTTTTATCCAATAAAAGACAAACGTAAAATAAGTTTTAACCGTACCGAGTGAGATTCGAACCAGCTTCGAGAAAAGTATCTCTGCACCAATCGCAGGTTGATTTACCAACTGAGCTACTGGACAACTTGCATTTTGTAGGTCCACTCTGGGTTTTAACAGATCGCCCCTTATAAGCTGATTTGTAATCAGTTCTTAACAAACAGTAAACTCAGAAACACTAATATATATACATGTATTCAGCTAACTAATATATTTTAGCGGCGTCCCTTCTCTTTCCACACACACCAAGCGGCACACAAGAACTTCCCACCCACTTCAAGAGAACGCCCCACCCACTTCAAGGCCGGCAAACCTGAAGGCTAGACCGTCCCATTTCAGCAGTTTCGCTCAGCCCACCCGGTCTTGTGTGAGTGCGTGGCCTACTCGGCCCAGCTAGGCTGGGTCCTCATGAGGACGCAGCCCCTGAATTGAGACGCAGCCTATATGTAGTCGCATACTAACATGGATCATGCATGACTTGTTAGCGCTCGGAGCATGTGTTCGGGATGATGCTCAGCTACTCCCACATCAAATTTTAGCTCAACATCTGTAAAACTGACTGATGGTGGCTGGCAGCCATTTTGAATCAAGCTGACGCAAAAAATAATTAGTTGCAGATGTACATCCAGTGGATGTTTTCTGAAAGTTTTGTTGAAATCCATCCAGCGAGTCCTGAGATATTTTGCTAACAGACAAACACACACACACACATACTCTGACATAGAGTCGGGTGGTAAAAAGACGGCAATCTTCGTTTTCATTCGTGCATATTTTCCCAATTTAATTTATTTAAGGCAGTGCCACTTTTCTACAACTTTAATTATTTTTATGCAGCACATCGTTTCCCAAATTTACAGTAAAACATTTCAGGTGGCGTGGCTTTTCTAGCATTTACGATAATTCTCATATCTGGCTCATGGCATCTCTCAGCTTCTGTCTGCAGAGAGCAGCTGCCAGCCCACTAAGAGGTAAAACAACATTGTGAGTGAAGAAACTAGTGTGGCTGTCACTAAAAGATAATTGAATGTACTCTGGAGCTTTACTAAAGGAAAATGTCTTTAGACTGATCTTACTGGTCTGACATCCAGCTTAATTTAGCAGTTCATCATTTTATTGCATGTCTAAAAGAACCTTTATGTTATATTTCCATAATACATCCAAACAGTGTAATCACAGTTTAAAATGTGAGAAAAAAAACAGTATTATCCATGTGTTTATACTTCGAGTACACATAAAAGACAGTAACCATAACAAAATTGAGTGTAATACTGTACTGGCAAGAGATTATATTACTGTAATTTAAATAAATGTCTTATCACAAGTTGGTTCACCAAACCTACAGAGCTTGGAACGTTCTAGTCGTTGAGTAGTGAAGCAAGGGTAAAAGCTCTTGACGTGTAGTACACAAAAAAAATACATCACAAGTCACTGAAGTTTAGTCTTTGTTGAGGTTTGACTCTAGTCCACCACAGTTTGGACCTTCAGAGATAGAAGTTCAGCTGAGTTGTTACCCAGAAGCTTGCATAACATTGTTCTATTGATTTGTGTCCAACAAACGGATGCTGATTCACTGCATGTGCTAAAA